>BSBK01003170.1:600000-784298 GCA_027943335.1 Chamaecyparis obtusa
AATCCAAAGTGTTACATGATTAGAATCAAGTGTTTGATAGGGGAAAATGTTGATTCCATGTTTTGGTGGCCTGGGGCCACCGAATGAGATTTGATTTGATTATTGAAATATGCAGTGTCTCTATAGCCTAATGGACTTCATACTTGGTCTGATTCTCTAGAGATAGCTGGAATCTCGCTATGCTCACATGGAGCATACGTCCCCAAAAAGAGCCTGTTGGAGCTCTAAATTTTGGGCAAAATTTGGAGTCCTATATAGTGATAAAACCCTAAAAAATGACCTCTTAATTTCCATACCAAATAATTAATGATGGAATAAATGAAATGGGATGAAAAAATTACATTAATTTTCAATTCAAAATTGAGAGATTAAGAAAGGAAGCTTTGTGACAGGAACAATAAAAAATTTGTGATCAAAGCCTTCAAAAAATGCTGCAATTTTGACTTGCTGCAAAGCTGATGCCGACAGAGGCTAAAGATGGTCAAATTTTAAAAATCTAAAAAAGACCCAGTTTGAGAAATCAAATTTACTATTTTCAGTAAAATTCTTATCTTTCCATGATGTGTTTGGGTTTTTCAACCAGACCCAAATCCGAAAGATAGGTAGTTATTTTTTAGTTAGTTTATCAATTTTCAAAATATTTTGTAATAAGGGTGTGTCTTTTCACCCTAAAGAGGTGTGAAAGCCACTCAAACATGTATACATACATAATGTAAAATGTAAAGAGGGAAGACAATACAAGATATATTTTCATAGGATATAATTCGATCACAACTACAATATGAACTCTAATATACTATTTTTTCAAATTAATAAAGATAAGTGCTCTTCTTTTTATTTGTGGTTATAAGTTATATGTTTTCAATTAGTCTTTCGGATATTCTATTAAATAGAGTGTTTCACTGTGTTGAATTCTCTACGTATCATAATTCAAAATTAATATATGCAACTCAAATATCAATTGTATGGTCTATGAACCTACCATTGTTCTTATCGATCTCTTAATTTGAGTTAAACTCGATAAGATTAGTTGTGCAAATTGATTTGAATTGTGAATCAAGTGGAAGCATGTGGAATGATAGTCTTACTTTATAGGAGTAAGTTCTCTTAAAACTGTCTCTAATCGTACATAGGATTGAAGGTTTTCTGACTCTATAGCCCAAATATTTAGAAGGCACTGATCTAATCATTAATTGGAAACTGTTATATTAGTTCATTTATAGTTTGTAGATCTTTAAATCATTATTTCAAAAGCATTACTTTTCAGTCCTTAGTATAATCCATTTTAGTCAAGTTTTATAGAGTAAAGATTATTAGGATATTTGTGATTTCTTCAAAGGATCATTCACTACCTTTGGAGGAACTTTATTTTGTGTATGCAGTTGAGCAACATAGAGAATTTGATAGTCCAAAAGAGAATTTAGGCCTACCAGCCTTGGCTTGATTGAGCCAAAATTGTAGAGGTATAAGTGGTGCATTACCATTATACCTGTCAGTTGGCCAAAAGTGAATCCATCATTTTTGGGCACCAACATAACCAACCTATACATTGTCGAGAAAAGATTTGAAGAGACAGAGGAAACTGAAGTGGAAGAATTTGCAAGCAGAAAAGGTGGAGGACTTGTATGTGAAGAACTAGTTTAGGATTTATGTGCTGAATCCTGGAAGATGTTCTTCTCACATATGAACATCTTTTGGAACTTGGGGTGTCTGATGCAACGGCATCCAAGGTTAAGGTAGGGGCATTATTTGTCCTCGATAAAACTGCATGGGGTGTTGGTATTTTGGCCAGTGTTACTTGGTTGCAGCCTTGACCGATGGTCTCGGTCATTAAAGGAAGCTTAGTCACTAAAGGAACTTGGTAGTCTCTGGCGCTTGGTGAAGTTGTTACTCGGTCATGCTTGTGGTGCTCGATTGACACTGGTGCTCGGCGATGCCTAGCGTGCTTGGTTAATTCACTGTTGCTCAATAGTCTTGGCTTATCAACTGAAGTTCTGTGTGATTTGTTGAGCTGACTTGGTGCATTTATTGTTGGTAGCTATTGTTATAGGCCGACATGCTAAATTAAATGTTTGTATACATTTGTAAGCTGACTTGTATGGAATTTAATTATTTGTTTGGGAGAGTTAAGGGTTTCATCCAGCCGACTTGTGGTTGATGATTAGTATTTATAGGATGTTTGGGTAGATGTTTAGGGGTAGATCATGAAGGAGCAGAGAAGTTCATGACTTGAAGACTTAGTGAGTCAGATCTGAGGTTCTGAAGCTGAAGTTGGCAAAGTTGTGAAAAAGTTCTTGCATGTTCTTGCAGATCAGATTATAATCTGATATTTGTTTGTAGCAGAGCTAGGGGTTTTCATACTTGGGAATAAGGACATTGCTTGGAGGATTGCGAGCTCAAGTTTAGATCTGCCTTAGGGTTTCCATCAGCTTCTGATTGTCTTCAGAGATGAACTAGTTGAGATTGTTTTGGATCTGTTGTGGATCTTGCAGAATTGTTTCATTTTGTAATTGGCCCTAACCCGTAAGGCCTTACAGCTGGGCATGTTAATGCAAATTACTTGAAACATTTGTGGTGTTACCTATTGTTTTGAGTATTCTATTGTGTAATTCTGTTGGCTGCAAGGTTTGGACTATCCTTCATTGGATCCACCATCCTTGACTGCATCACATTGCCTTAAGCAGAGTTTTCTTACAACAGTTCTCTTAATAGATCAATTGGAAAATCTCCTTTTAAAATTGTATATGGTAAGAATCCTCAGGGTGTTTTGGACCTTGTACAACTTCCTGTGCAAGATAAAATTAGCGATGATGGGGAAACATTTGCTGAACACCTTCAACAACTTCAACAAGATGTGAGGAGTAAATTGCAGGATATCAATGAGAGATATAAGGTTGCTACAGATGTCAGTAGAAGGAGACACATATTTAATACAGGTGATTTGGTGATGGTGTACTTGAGATGTGAGAGATTTCCTACTAGCACATATCATAAGCTGAAATACAAAAAGATAGGTCCTTGCTGAATTCTGAAGAAGATCAATGATAATGCTTATGAGGCTTGTTTACCAGATGATTTGGATATTTATCCTATGTTTAATGTTTCTAATTTGTATGAATTTCATGGAAATATATTTGATCCAAATAGTAGAGATGAGGTTGATTGGAATCACCACCTTCCAAGTAAAAAGAAGGAAAATATTTCCCACATTCTGGATAAGCAGTCTACAGTCACACAGAATGATCATTACAATAGGTACTTGATTTAGTGGGAGGGATTACCAGTGAAAGATAGCACCTGGATCTTAGAGTGGGAAGTGATGAAGTTGGACCCCACAAAGTTGCAATAGTTCACAGACAACCACTTGCAGGAGTTGCGTTCCTTTAAAGAAGGGGAGAATGATGCAAAAACTTTCAGAGGTCATAACTTTTGACTCAGATCTGGGTTTTTGCTCAAATTTTTTGGGTGCATGTTTCAGGAGGTGGCATAGGTTTTGCTAATCATCTTAGATAGATTGGGGTCCATTATGGCACATTTTCGGGAGCTGAAAGTTTCATTTAGGGCTCCGAAATCAGCTTTTAGTGTTTTTTTTCCTAGTTCTTAAAAAGTTCTATTTTGTAATAAATCTGAAATTGTGTTTCTAACCTCGGATATTAGTTAGCAATTCATTCTAACCTAGTCGAGGGCATGTTTAGGCAAAAGATCATCTTTTTAGGTGTTGTTTTAAAAATTACCAAAAATGACAAAAAACTACATGGGAAAAATTGCCAAAAAGGGTAATTTTTTGTATTTCTTATTTTTTTTTAGGTTTTTTGGTTATTTAAGAGTTTGTAGAGAATTATAGAAGTAGTCAGTGATGAATGGAAAATATTGAAGGTTCAAAATCTGTGTTTATTTATCTTGTAATTGAGTTTTATTATTAACAGAGAATTGTATGCTACATCACAATCAAATTAATGAATTGAAGAGTTTTGTGTATAGTATGAAAAATGGTGGGAAGAAGGAATTATCCTTTGATGAGATATGTCATTACCCATTTGACAAGTCAATCAATATGCAACCGTTTCCCCCAAACTTTGAGATCCCTAAATTTGATAAATACAAAGGGGAAATGTGTTCGGTCAAACACCTTAATGAATTTTATGTTGCATGTCAAGAGGTCTCCTACAATGAGAATTTCCTAAAGAGACTCTTCACTATAAGTCTTAGAGGCCCTGCTCTTGAGTGGTTCATGAACCTCCCTCATAGGTCCATATCTACCTTCTCCAATCTTCCAGAGAAGTTTGTTGCAAAATACTCCTGTAACATTAAACACCAAGCATCATTAAGTGACTCATGCAACACTAAGAAAAGGAATGGAGAGACCTGTTCCATTCCTACAAATGTGGAGACACCTTGCGAATAAAATTCCTTGGAAAATATGCAAGCAACACTTGATTGACATCTTTACTAGAAACTTGGTACCTGCAATGTCATTCTAAATGAAAATGGCTTCACTTGACACTTTTGAGTCTATCATTAAGAAATGGAAGAAAATTGAAGATGGGCTCTTGCAAAAGGGTACCATTAAACATTATACCCATCATCTAATAATAATGACAAACCTAAGTCTTGGACTAAAAATAAAAGATTTGTAAATGATGGAGTGACCAATGCCAAAACAAATGTTCAAGCATCCAATAATCAAAGAAATCACAACAATTAAAACAAAAACACAATCAAAACAACAACCAATAGAGTCGCAACAACAATCAGAACAACTTGTCACAACAACAACAACAACAACCACAACAGAATCATAATCAGTCCTACTTGTTCCCACAAAAAACAACAACAACAATTCCAATACACATCAATGTAGAAAATACACTTCTCTTGTAGAACCTCTTGATGTCATCTTTCACAGACTGGTTGACCAAAACATGATGGTGTTTCCAAATACTAGACCTTATGAAGAGAATCAACCTAAGCATGTTTGATATAAGGAAAATGAATACTATGATTATAATCGCATCAAGGGTCATGATACCATGTGTAGATAACTAAATTTGATTAACAATTTTAATTAAATTTAGTCATCTTACTCATATTATTGATTAAACAATCACACATTATTTAATTGATTAATGTTAGCCTTTCAGCTAAATTAATTTAATTAATTAGCTATAGTCTAATTAATCTAATGAAAACCCATAACCATTTAATTAATTAAATCCACTTCCTCTATTAATTTAAATAAATACCTTTATCTACTTAAATTAATTCATAAATCCTTTTCCTCTCACTTGGAATTAAATAATTATATTTAATCAATTTGAGCACATGACTCCTAACTTTAACCCCTAACCTAATCTATCCCAATCACTTGACCCATGAACCAAACTAACCCAACCCATTCACACATACTAATACCATTTTAAATAATTAATCATATTTGATTAGCTAATTAGCCCTCCACTCATTCTCTCTCCTCCTATCACATCCTCCTAATTATCTCACTTGTCTACTAATCCAAACTTAATCCTACCCTAATCATTTTCACAACCTTAATCATGAGGATTAAGAAATCCTAGCCCTCTCCTAAGTCAACCCTCATGTCACATCTCTCAAATCCCCAACCATAAGCATTTAAGGTTAACTTAAATGCTTTTACACATCTCTTACACACTCCATCTCCCTCTTACATTCTTGTCCCCTCTCACATTCCCCCATCTTCCCTAGTCTCTCTCCTTGTGACACTTGTCACAATGAGATGTATTTCAAGAAGCACAATCCATGTTCTCTCTTTCAAATGCATCCTAACCACTCTTAACCTTTGCATCTTGATCATTAGTTCCAACCTCCATTTTCCTATAAATGGAGCTTTCATTTCCTTCATTTTGATCCACCATCCAAGTAAACTTATAATGCCAAATTGAGAGAAAAAAAGCCATAATCATATCTTCATAATGTCAAATTTCCTCCATAGCTATATCTTCATATCCATTGCTTGAGCACTATGTTGAGCACACATCCTATCCTTGGACTACATCCAAAGATCAAGAGGGATTTTGGAGTACTTTCTTTTGGTTTGCATCGCTTTATTTTAGTCTAATCTAAGTGTTTAATCTATTTTTTTTGTTGAATTCTTTCTTAGTTTAGTATTCCATAACATTATGTTTAAGGTGATACATTTTGGCACACCGAGTGGAACCCACTTCAACGAGTCATTTTACTATCCATTTCATCATTTTTAGCTTGCAAACTAACCCTTAAGCTAACATTTCTTATTGTTTCATTGTGTTGTAAGGAGTTTATTAGTTTTTGTAGGATTGAAGACTAACTAGCAGGTTTGGGTGACGTGCTTCCAAAGGTCAAAATCTCAACATCAATGAAAAAATCCTCTTGCGGGATCATTTAAATAGTCGGCATGATCGTGGGCTCCACCTACATGATCATATTCCCACCTTCCGAGGCTTATCGGTCTCCAAAATTTTCTTCTTCTTTGTCTTGACCTCTTTTTACACAGTCGACGGGATTGAAGGTAAATCAGGCGGGATCACGCTCTCGTAGACTTATCCCCTTCTATTCTGTCTTTTTCCCACTTCTGACAATCGGTGGGAATACAAATTTATCTTTCAAAAATAGAATGAACACACATTTGGTTTAGTACTTAAAAATTGACATTGCATGGCAAAAAATACCTCACTTGGTTTTTGTGTTTAAAATGAACTTTGGGTAAAAAGAATAAGCCAAAATCAAACCTTTCAATTGGTGCTCTCAAAATGAACAATACAATAAAACACTTCAATTTGGGTCCTAAAATGAACAAAATCCACTCTTAAATGCTTAAGAGATAAAACATTTAGAAAATATTCTTTTCAAAGCGTTGCAATTTTTATCTTTCCAAAGAAATTGAACCTTGCATCCTAAACATGTGTGTCTTTTGTGTCAGAGTAGGAAACATGTTAGAATTTATAATCTTTCCTTGGTGTATTATTTAAATATGGATAAGCTAAGGTATCCTAATTTGTAATTTTTCCTCTAGTCCAAGTGGGAGGACAACTCATTTCTTTTATTTCCTTTATTAAGGAAATTAGATTTTCCTCCTTAAGAGGATTCTCACTCTTGGCACACACTTAATGTGAATGTGGCATTCATAGAACATGAGAGTTACATTCTAACTCCATCACTCATCTCTATTTAAGAGATGCTTCTTCACACACTTTTTGAAAGAATTTTCTCACTTCTTTCTCTCTCATTGTTGTATTGAGCTTTTTGCTCACATTCTCTCTCATTCTCTAGGATTTTTGCCTCATTCATATTATATTCACAAGGGGTTTTCTTTGTTTTCCCTTTTCAAAATCCTTGTCTCATTGTGTTGATCTTGGAGCATATTGATGGTTTTTGGTGATTGATGTTGAAGCAATCCCTCATTTTTAATTTTATGATAAAATAATTACTTTTTCTACACTCTCTTGGATTCTTTCCTTTATCTCTTTTTATTTTTTGTATTTTTCTTACATGGTATCAAAGCTAGCTAATCCTTGTTTTGAGTGTTTGCATGAAGGTTTAATTCAAAGGATATCTCATTTGATTAACTTTTGTTGTAGGTTTTTCAGATCTGACATTATTTTCTAACTCTCTTTAGAAGGATTTGAATTTATTTTTTGGTTTGGACGGTTCATCACCAAACCCAGTTTCTATTTTTTGTTTAACTAGTTCTAGATGGCTTGCTGCTAGATCTAAGGTTAATAATATTCATTTCAATTTTTGTTTATCTAGATCTAACAACACCCTCTATTTGGAGACTGCAAAGGTTTATATTTTGTTTCATTTGTTCTTTTCTAAAATTCTTACAGGTTTTAATCTAATCGTTCTTTTTATCATGCCCTCTACTGGTTTAATTCTTCCAGGATTCAAATAATAATTATCTCAAAATTTTTTGATTTCCTTGTTTATGTAGGATCAATCGCTATTTAACTCTATAGACTTCTCTCAGTTGATGTTATTTTCAACTCTCTTTTTCTTTGCAGGTTTTATATATCTTTTATTTGCATTTATTTGACTGTATTGCTGTAGGATCTATTTTATATCTTCATTTGAACATTTAATCTAATACACACACACACACCATTGCACACCCTTCCTACCCATTTTGACCACTATTGTTTAATACATATTTAATCTGCTATTTTATATTACATTTAGCTTGCTATTTCTCCTCCCTTCCCTTGCGCAACCAACTTGTTTTTTCCCTCTCCCACGTGCTATCCACAACCATCTCCCTCCATGCGCCTTATCCTCGCTTCAAGCCCTTTCTCCCACCCTACCCACTCTTCCTTCAGCTTCTGTGAGTCCCTTCCTTGCACAAGGATCCAATTATCCCTGCATTTCCTTGCATGCCCATGTTGTTCTTAGGTTAGCAGGTTATCATAGTTTTTAGTGAATTTGATTTGGAAGCCCCAACGGTTCCTCTTGCTCTTGCACAACCTTCCTTACTTATTGTTTACACAATCCTTTATCTCCTTGTGCTACCCTTAATACACAACACCCTTAGCCTTAGTTAGTCTTCCTTGCCTCCAGCACTGCCTTGCTAATACCTCCATCCCTTGCACAACTTATACCTCCATCTTTTTTTTTTTTTTTTCTATTTTCCTCAGCCTTAGTCACACAACCTTTTTATTTAATAAATAATTATCTCTATTTAACCCTCCACACAACCAACTATCCCCTTTGCAACCAGATTTCTAAAAATTTGTCGCACTTGTATTCACGTGCCATTCTTAAGTCTTTCAAGCCTTGTGCGGTCATCTCCATTTCGAGTTTGGAACAAGTATCAAAACACAGGTTTTTGGTGTCTTTTCATTGTGGACTTGCATGCTAGTTTGAGGGTATTCTTAATTCACCCGTAGTATAATAAAAAAAATGGTTTAGTATAATAATTAACTGGTTTAGTATAATAACAAAAATGCAAGTCAGATCAAGAGTAACACAACAGTTGGTATCTAATTTCCTTAACTTAGTGTGATTCTTCATTGGAAGTTTTTTCCCTACGTTTTCCTTTTTTTTTCTTCTTTCTAACATAATTGTTGTTGCAGATTTTTCATCATAACATTCTTCTAGTTATTATATCAGTTTTCATCATTACATTCTTTTATCATTCTTTTCTTGTCTTATTGCAGCTCTAATATTAGTCGCTTTAATTAATCATCAGATTCCTTGTTTATATTTAGCAATTTTTTTCAAAATTTGTTTAACATAAAAAATTTAAACATTAAAACAAATTTTTCACTTCATATTTTTTAAAGTCATTTTAACTGCATATTTATTTTATCAACATAATCATATTCCAATTTCTAGTTTTTTAATTAGATGCAATAAAAAATTGTTTTCTCATTTAAACACAAAATTTAAATATTTTTTAATTTTTAATTTTCTTGCATATTAACCAGTGATATTTATGTTAAATTACATTTTTGGATTCATTTTTAAATATAATTTCTTGTGTTCTAGTTTATTTTGAATCACTATGTCGACATTGATTCAAGAAATCAAATTGAAAAGATCTAATTACCATGATTGGAAGACGCATATTACATTTATTTTTCATTTCAAACATATTCTTGATATTGCTACTAGTACATCTTCTACTCCTGTGGCTACTGCTCCTCAAACTGATATTGATGATTGGAATACTAAAAATGTCGAGGCTTTAGGCCTAATCAACATTTCATTAAGTCCAAAATTATATATTTTAATTTCTCATCGTACTCAAGCACATGCAGCCTGGACAATTCTCAAAAACACCTTTGACAATGCAAATGAATCTAGAAGGATTCAACTCCAAGATCAATTGGAGGATCTCAGGTTTATTGATTTCAAAACTATGGATGAATTTCTACTTAAGTTTGATTCTATTCGACGTCAATTAATTGGTTTAGGAGTAAATTTAACTGATATTCATTTAATTCTAATTGTTTTGAAAAAATGCCTTCCTAGACAATTTCAACAATTTATTACTAATATTCATTCTCATTTAGTTATTCCTACCTTAGCGCTCAATTAAATTATGCTATCTTTCAAACTCTATTACGTCAAGAAGAAGCTAAGTTAATTCAATTTGGCACACTTAAAACTAATGAACATGCTTTCATGTCTAGATCACATAACATAATCATAATTCTAATAAAAATTATATATCAAATAATAATGGTAGATCTGTTAGGAATGGGAACACTGAGAGGGGGGGGGGGGTGAATCAGTGTTCACTAAATTTTTCCTTTTCTCTTTAATCTTTAAACTGAACTTAAATACCTAAGTACTGAAATGAACATACACATAAACATGAAATATGAAATCAACACATAACACCAATATGGTTACGGGAAAACCCAAATAGGTAAAAATCCCGGTGGGAATTGACACCCACTAATATTCTATACTAGTGTTTTATGATCCTTGTTAGAATATCCTTAACCTTGTTAGGAGTTACTTTATAATGTATTAAGTACAGTAGACCTGGTCAAGGGTCAGACCCTGTTAGGATTCTTTTATAATAGTCCCTGTTAGGGGAGAGGATGCACTGTCCTAGAGCTCACTGCTCAAGTGGTGAAGGATACAACCTTCTGATCTCAGATACACACTATATTTGCTAGATGAACTGTCACTGTGACACTATTTTTCAGATCAGTTCCTTTGATGCACTGATGCTTTGACCTCTTGCAAAGCTCTAATACATCTTATAGTCTTTTTGCACACTTCTGTTCTACTTCTCACAATTCTATATCCACATCCATTCCAATTACAATAGGCACATCTCATATTTATATGTGCATACAAAACAAACAACTAGGTCTTGGTTTTTAGTTCCAAGAGTGTCTTCTTGAACTTCAACATATGTTTGACTATCATTCCATGTATCTCTAATTTGTCTATTTCACTATATTTCTCATAAAACTTTCCTACTTGATCAATTCTTCCTTCATCAATGATTCTTGTACTTAAGACACTCAGACTAGGTTTGAAACTTACTTCAGGAGGTGCTTGAGTGTTCCTTCTATTCCTTGTTACTCTCGAGGATGGATGACCAATGCTAATTTCTTTCTTCCTCTTAGGCATTACCTTATACCCAGGAGGAGCAGTAAGATCAATGGTTTATTTGGGTACAGAAGGAGTAACATCAGTTTTACACTTTTGATCATCAAATTTTTCTAACTTCACTTTCTTCAACTTAGGATCATCTGATTCTACCTTTGCTGCATCTGCGCTTTCTAATTCCAAAGCAATCTTTTGTTCCCTTGCTTTGTCTAGGTCTGCTTGAGACACTCCATGAATTTTCAAGATATCTAAGGTAACTTTAGCAACCTTCCTTTTTGTTGCCGCGTTGTTTAACACTGCATCAACTTATCTTGTCTTTTCTATATAGGTTCCCCATCTTGGCTCATTGGGGTCTTTAGGGGCTGAAAGCAATACTTGTGCATATGCTTCTATAATAGGTTCTTCCACTTCATATCCTAGTGGATGAATCCACTTTGTTCTTGGTTCAACTGCCTCCATGCATGTTGTGTTAGTCTCAACCATGAAGCAAATAGTATCCTTGTATTTCTCAATAATATTCTCTGGTATCTTGTACCTCATCTACATTTTAACCCTGAATGTCTCCAACTCTAGTGTTATGTAGTCCTTTAAAGTTCTCTCAATACATATCTCGAGAGATATATGAGGCATTGTGGGAATGGATTTGTCTAGATACAAATCATATACTTTTCCAATAATGTGAAAGTACATATAAATGATCAAAGACCCAAATTTGAATATCTTGGTCTTATCATGCTTGATTGCCTTGATGTTGTCAATTAGCTGTGCGTGCAAGATTTCACACAGGTTGAACTCTCCATTCTCATTTATAATTCTTATGGTTGTAAGAATTATGGCCGTAGACACACTGTTTACTCTACTGGTGTGTTGAAACCTATATCCTAGTATCATGGACATCAATTTGATGTCATCTTGCTCAATAGGCTTGATAGTCATACCGCACCTATCACTTCTTGATTTACAAGTCTATTCAACAATCTTCCTCACATCCTTTCCCACTGGAAGGACAACACCTTTCCTTGAGAGGCCTGTCATCTCATGAATTAGGTCACCAGTAATTCTGACTGACACTTCACCTATCAGAAATAGGTCATCATGAATCCTGCTTAGAATAATCTTTATCCATTTTGATTCATAAAAATCATATGTCGTAGCATACTCCACTATAGGGTGATTATTCCACCGTGCATACTCATCCATGAAAGTTTTGTCTGGTTTCATCATTATTTCCATGTGCATTCTCAATCTATCCAATCCTACAGGTGTTCAAATAACTGAGAGGGGGGTGAATCAGTTATCCAGTGTCCCAATACAAAATGTATAATCCAAAACAATTACTTAAAACTTCTGATACTCGATAACTTAAAATACTGTACTGTCTATGCTTTTATCGATTACCAGTCTAAAACATATAGTAGTTACTGATCAAATTAAATATACAACATGCAAATATGACATCAAACAAACATCACAATCAACACATAACACAAGAGATTTAACGTGGAACCCTGTGAAGGGAAAAACCACCTGGAACTGACAACCTAAAAATATTCACTCTTCTAAAGTGAGGTCGGTGAAGACCCAACTTTGTTAAAGGTTACAAACACACTGTGAGGTGTGACCTTGTTAGAGGATTTTAGACCAACCGTTATCGTCCAACCAACAGTCACTTTGGGGTTGATATGATAACAATGTTCATTCTATGAATGATACATAAAATACTTTCTTAGTCCACTCAGTTAAGAGATTTGACTATGTACAATGGTTAAAATGTAATAGTAGGTGATCTGCCTTAATACAACTTCAATTGCAGATGTACAAATCAATGTTAAGCTCATTCAATCCTCTAATCATTAAATCAATTCTATTCTAATTAATGTTCAGTAACTTACTGTCGCTCAGTAATAGCTTCATGTCACTCGGTAAAAACTCCGTAGTTCAGTTCTTACTAACTAGTTTCATAAGGTATGCATAAAAATTTGTTCACACGATAATTTTATAGTCTCCTCCTTCCGGCATTACCTTTTCACTATGAAATCTCTAGTCTCTTATATAGACAAGTAAACCATTTTCTTCTACTCCATCAGATTTTGCCACTTAATCATCTTCGTTGATTTTTCCGCTTAAACATACCTTGACTGATGTGTCAATAACACCTTTGATTCTCATCCTTTAGATCTTTCCTAAATTTTGTTGGCCGTCGATCTGTGTAACAAACATTATCTGTTACCTCAAAATCATACACTTTCTAGCTCATCAATCTTGTCAGCTAAGCTAGTCATTTAGTTCCTCTGTTCTTCTCGGTTAACAAAGAAATGTGTCAGTGAACACAAGCTCATTTTACACTGTGCTCAGTATACACTACACTTCGTCGGTGTACACTGAAATGTTTCATCAACCGATAACATTGCTTTGTGTCTTTCAGCTCTTTTCCTCATCATAGATGAATGAAACATAATCAAGTCAATATCATAAGGTCATAGACTCATCAACAAGTTACTCAATGTATTCTTTATCCTCATCTGTCATATCCATCTTCCTCATGTAGATATTTTTGTACTTCATCTCTTTCACTCATTTACTACATATGTTTCGATATAGTAACTTACAAGATAAGTGCTATCAAACTAGTTGACATCAATGACAACATAATACTGATTTAATCATATGTCATATCTAATCAATCAGCTCGATGATCTTAAATCACAGATTCTTCAATCAGGTTCTAAATCAGTTGTAGTTCATCAATCTCTCCCTTTGGCATTGATGGAAACTCAAGTAATATGAAATATACCATACACATACCAAATATGTATTCTACAACTCTGTGAAAAAATGCTATACAAGCTTTCCCTAGCTTAATATGTTTAATCACTACATTACTCAACAACATTACCAATGCAACTTTGACATTTTGCAAATCTGATCTTTTCAGCTCTCAGGTTCCTACTTCTGTTCTCAATAACTAATCTTCAATGTTCTTCCTTTCTTCCAAATGATCTCTCCCTCAGATAGTTCTCATTGGTGTATATTGTTTCATATTGTTTATCTCTCCCTTTGACAACAATGCCAAAGAAACAAATAAACACACTGCTCTTTATTAGCCAAGTAACTCTCTGTTGTCCAATTCATTCTCTGTATCTCTGTATACTGATATCCCAATCTATTTCAGTTCTCCAAAATTATCACAACCTTGAACATGAACCAAAGTGTGAACTATGCTGCATCAACATGAATGATCTTTTGATAAGATTAGGCTGATGCAACATCTAGATCACATTAGTGACCGATAGATAGGGGACAGACCCCTAGTCTAGTCCTTAAGTACTCAAATGTATCCTTCAGTAGAGCCTTTGTAAATATGTCTGCAAGTTGTTCTTTTGATGTAACAAATTCTAACTTCACTTTTTTCTCCTGTACTTGTTCTCTTAAGTAGAGATACTTAATAAATATATGCTTTGTCTTAGAGTGCATTACTAGCTAGATTCTTTGAAATATTAATTGCACTTGTATTATCATAGTATATAATCACTGGCTCAGTGATTATCTCATTCATACCTTCCATAACTTGCTTAATATATGCAATGTTTGAATAGTTTGTAGTAGCAACAACATACTTTGCTTTAGCTATAGACGTAGAAATTCAAGCCTACTTCTTACTTGTCCATGTAACAAGTCTTTCACCAAAGAAAAATGCTCCTCCAGTGGTACTTTTTCTGTCATCCACATTTCCAGCCCAATCAACATCGGTATAAACCTTCAGTTCAAACTTTTCTTCCTTAGGATACCATAATCCACAATCTTCTATTTTCTTCAGGTATCTTAAGATTCTCTTTGTAGCAATCATGTGTGATTCTCTAGGGTTTGCAAAAAATCTAGCAAAAATTTCCACAGCATGTGCTATATCTGGTCTACTATGAACTGCATATATTAACTTACCAATCATAGATTGGTACAGTGTCTGGTTTACCTCTGTAGTTTCATCTTCCTTAGTTAGTTTGCATCTAGTAGCCATTGGTGTTCCCACAGGTTTATCATCTTCCATGCCAAATGTCTTCAATACTTCTTTGATATATTTGGATTGTGTGATGAATATCCCATCATTCTGCTAAATCACTTGTAGTCCTAGAAAGAACTTAATCTCTCCAAACATAGACATTTCAAACTCTTTTCTCATCTCATCAGCAAAAGATTTACATATGTTATCTTGACCTCCAAAAATAATATCATCCACAAATATCTCAACAATAAGAATAGTATCATCAATATCTTCTTTCATGTACAAATTGCTGTTCTCACTAGTTCTAACAAATTCAATACTTAACAAATAAGTATGCAACCTCTCATACCAGGCTCTCGGTGCTTGCTTCAAACCATACAAAAATTTATGTAATCTATAGACCATGTCTTTGCTATTTGGATCAACGAACCCTTCTAGTTGTTCTATGTAGACTTCTTCAAGTATTCCATTCAGAAATGCTGACTTAACATCCATTTGATAAACTTTGAATTTCTTGTGTGCAACATATGCAAGTAGAATTCTAAATCCTAATCTAGCAATAGGTGCAAATGTTTCACCATAATCAATTCCTTCCTCCTGTGCATATCCATTGCATACCAATCTAGCTTTGTTCCTTGTTACCTCACCATTTTCATTCAGCTTGTTCCTGAATATCCACTTAGTACTGATAACATTCTTGTCTTTAGGTCTGGGTACTAAGGTCCAGGTTTTGTTTTTCTCTATCTATTCTATTTCCTCTTTCATTGTATTAACCCATTCATAATTTTCTAATGCAACTTTTACATTATTTGGTTCATAATCACAAACTAGACATGTACCTTGTCTACATGCTTTACTCCTTGTTTGCATGCCATCTTGTCTGTCTCCAATAATTTGTATCTCAGGATGATGTCTCTTGACAAATCTTGCTAGTACTCTATCTCTTCTTTCATGTTCATCCTGTGTGGGTTCATTTTTTTGCTCGGTAGGTCCATCCTGCTCGTCGGTTCTCTTTCTTGCTCCTCTGTATTGTTTTCCTGCTGATCGATTATCACAGGCTGCGGCTTCGGTAGATAATCTAGGTGTTCAATGTAAGTGAATCTACCATAATCTTCTATTCCTTTGTACTTTCCCCTGCATTCTTTTCATCAAACTCATCAACTCGAACATTAGTACTTTTAATCATTTTATTAGTAGTTTTATTCAGACACATATGCTTTGCTTTTACTGGAATATCCTAGAAATATCCCTTCATCACCTTTTGAGTCAAACTTCCCATTTCTCTCATCTTTTAGAATAAAACATTTGCTTCCAAAAATCTTGAAATAACTTACAGTAGGTTTGTGTCCAAACCACAACTCATAGGGTGTCTTGTTAGTGTCCTTCTTCAGTTGTACTCGGTTCAAAACATAAACAACTGTACTGATAGCTTCCCTCTAGTATGTCTGAGCAACATTCTTTTGTAGCATCAGTGTTCTTGCATAGTTAACTATTGACCTATTCCTTCTTTCAGCAATCCCATTCTGCTGAGCTATCCCCGGTGTAGAGACCTATCTTTTAATACCATGCTCATTACAAAAATTAGTAAATTTATTAGAGATAAATTCACCTTTTTCAGATCTTAAGCATTTCAATTCTTTACTAGTCTCTTTTTCTACCTTTTCTTTATACCACTTAAATATCTTAAATGCTTCAGATTTTTCTTTCAAGAACATAATAGTAATTAATCTAGTATAGTCATCAACAAAAATAATAAAGTATCTATCACCATAATAACTCTGAGTTCTCATAGGACCACACAGGTCGGTATGAACCAACTCAAGTATCTTCTTTGTTGAATAATCCTTGCTTTTGAAACTAGATTTAGTCATCTTACCTTTCTGACATTCATGACACATAACATGATCAAGTTTTGACAAGTTAGGTAGACCTCTAACTCTTTTCCTTTTACTGATCTTAATCATGTTATCAAAGTTCACATGGCATAACCTTCTATGCCACAACCAAGCATCTTCATTTTTCATCATCAAGCAGGAAGATTCATTAGTATCAAGATAAAATAGATTACCTCTTGATTGTGCACTAGTTCCAACTAATCTTCCACCATCATCAAAGATTTTCACTTTCTTGCTCTCAAAAGAAACTCGGTGACCTGAATTGTTTAGCTGTGCCACACTTAACAAGTTATAGTTCAATCCCTCTACCCAATAAGCATTTTCACATTTTATCCTATCATTTATCATTAGGGATCCTTTACCTCTTACCATATAGGGTGTGTCATTACCCATCTTAACAGATCCTCCATTGTATTCTTCAAGTTGATCAAATTTCTCTTCATCACCAGTCATGTGATGTGTACAACCACTATCTATGATCCATGTATTATTTTTGTTAACTTTAGAGATCAATGCTATTTCTACATATTTTTCTTCTTCCTCTGAGTCATCTTTCATAGCAACAAATACAACTTCTACATCATCATCAAAATCAGATTCAGATTCATTATCTTCGGCTATGTAACATACCTTTTTTCCTCTATCATTACTATCTCGATTATCTCTGTAGTATCGGTAGCCTCTATTGACTCTTGTCCCATAGCTTCCTTCAAATCAGTCTTTGGTTCTTTCATCATCTTTCTTATGTGGACATCTAGCAGTGATGTGGCCAACCTCTTTACAGTTAAAGCATGCCAAAGGTAGCTTACCTCTATACCTTCCTTTACCTTTGGGTAATCTTCTAGCCATAAGAGCTTCAAGTTCATCAAGCTCATCATCGGTATTTCTATCACTATCATTATTCTTATTATTCCTGCTAGACTTACCAATCTTCAGAGAAGACATGAAAGAGGATTCCAAAGATAGAACAACATTGTTGTCGAAGTTATTCAATTCAAAGGTTGCAAGTTTACCAATTAGATTGTCAAGTGTAAGGACATTATCAGTTGCAGACCTTGTTTCATGAATAGTAGATATTCTAATTGCGTAAACTGGAAATAAGGTTCTGAGGACTTTTCTTACAACTATCTCTTCACTAATAACTCCATCAGATGCTCTAATAGCATGTACTACCTCTTTTAGTCTATTTGTGTATTGCACAATATTCTCACCTTCCTTCATCTTCATATCATTGAATCTACCCCTTAAGCTTTCTGCTCTGGCTCTTTTAACATTCACATCTCCACTGTAAACTTGAGAAAGTTTATCCCACATGGCTTTTGCAGTAGTGCAGCTTTTAATATCCTCAAATTCGGTATCGGTACATGCAAAAACAATTTCCATCATAGTAACATTGTGTTCATGCTTGTCTCTTAGTTGATCAAGTGTCAGGAGACCAGTGGTCAGTTCTATATAGCCATTTTCCATAAATTCTAGTGCAGAATTCCCAATTCCAAATATGTGCAGCTTCATCCGGCTTTGCCATACTGTGAAGTTCTCTTTGTTTAGCTTTGGCACTTCCCTCTTATACATTTTGAGATCTTTGTACTGAACTCCTTAAAACTCTATTCTAAGTAACCAGTACTCTGATACCAATTGTTAGAATAACTGAGAGGGGGGTGAATCAGTTATCCAGTGTCCCAATACAAAATGTATAATCCAAAACAATTACTTAAAACTTATGATACTCGGTAACTTAAAATACTGTACTGTTTATGCTTTTACCGATTCCAAGTCTAAAAAATATAGTAGTTACCAATCAAATCCAATATGCAAAATGCAAATATGACATCAAACAAACATCACAATCAACACATAACACAAGAGATTTAAAGTGAAAACCCTGTGAAGGGAAAAACCACCTGGGACTGGCAACCCAAAAATATTTACTCTTCTGAAGCGAGGTCGGTGAAAACCCAACCCTGTTAAAGGTTACAAACACACTGTTAGGTGTGACCTTGTTAGAGGATTTTAGACCAACCGTTATCATCCAACCAGCAGTCACTCTAGGGTTGACAAGATAACAATGTTCATTCTATGAATGATATATAAAAGACTTTCTTAGTCCACTTGGTTAAGAGATTTGACTGTGTACAATGGTTAAAATGTAACAGTAGGTGATTTGCCTTAATACAACTTCAATTGTAGATATAAAGATCAATGTTAAGCTCATTTAATCCTAATGAAGGGTGCTGCCCTTAATGCTCCCCTTAATACCACAAACACATAACAGAAATAGACAAACAACAACAATAATATGCAAGAATAGAAAATTGGCTTCTTATTATCTCCACAAATATGAAATTACAAACTTTCAGAATTACAATATGCAAAGCCACATGGGCATTCCCTTACAATATTCTATAGGACAAAGCCTCGAATCAATACCCAGATCTACTACCCAGAACTGCCCTAGACAACACTACGGGCCTTCTTTATATAGGCAATTTCCATCACCTGAGAAGGTTCTAAAAATTTAGCCCTAAGGGCCGACCAAACTTAGAATTATTTTATTTTATAATTTATTACATCAAAGTCGCCTCAAAATAAGTTTTGAAACCTAAACAAAAATTTTGAAGGAAAATTATTTTTTTCCATTTTAGGTGGCCCGACTTTCGGAGACCATAAGTCATCACCAGTTAACCTGATTGACTATTATAACCCCATTTCAGAAATGCCACAAAGCGCTCTACAGGCTTGACCCGCGTAAGGCACCCATCACCCAATTTTTTGACCTCATCCGGGGCCTCTAAGGCCTTCAAAACTGAGTTCAAAGTTTCTGTACCCTACTACCAATACCAGAAATCTTCAATATCTTCAAAACTAGACCTGATCTAGCCATGAAACTTTGCTAACAAGCTGATATGACTGAGATGAACCTCCACATGTAAAATTAGAACATTCCGAGATCATAAGACCAACTTACTAAAAATAGCAAGTTTCCATAAATAGCAACTCTGCATAAGACAACCCTTATTGAATACAAAAACATAAATATTTTTGGGTGATGCAAGATTGCTCTTACACCCAAGATGCTCCTGCATTAGACACCTGGGGTAATTTGAGAAGTGACCTTGTCACGACTCAGGTGTGTAGAGGAAAACCAAGACGGTTAACCTCCTCCTTTGTTAGCCATGATGAATCTTCAATAGGTCATCCTTTCCATTTGACCAAATACTCTTCATATGTCCTGTTCCTTGTGCTTCTACCAACACGACTGTCCAGTATGTCTTCAATCTCCTTGATATCTAAACTGGTTGCTGGAATACTCCACTGTGCTGCTGCAACCTCATCTTCAACACCTCCTTCATGATACTCTGTCAAATCTGAAATGTTAAACATTGGTAAAATATTCAGCTCAGCGGACAATTCTACCTCATATGCATTTCTTGAATCATGCTTCTTCAGTATCTTACATGGCCCAAACTTCTTCATTTTTAACTTGTTATATGTACCAACCAAAAATCGCTCCTTCCGGAAATGAACCATGACTTCATCTCCAACTTAAAATTCCTTATGCCTCCTTTTCTCATCTGCCTTAGCCTTATACTGCGCATTCATCTTGGTAATATACTTCCTCACCTCCTCATGGATGTTCTTCAAGTGCTCTACAAAATCCTCAGCTTCAGCACTACTTATTTCTCCTTTATCTATATTTCTCAATTCAGATGCATTTCTTGGACTACTTCCATATACAATCTGGAATGGTGATTTACCAGTGCTCCTGTTGACAAAATTATTGTATGCAAATTCTACCTATGGTAAAATCAAATCCCATCCTGTTGGCTTATCTCCAACCAAACATCTCAACATATTTCCCAAACTTCTATTCACCACCTCTGTCTCATGTCCATCAGTCTGTGGATGATGTGATGAACTGAACTTCAAATCTATCTTTAACTTTTTCCACAATGTCCGCCAAAAATATCCAACAAATTTAGTATCTCGATCTGAAACTATGGTCTTTGGAAAACCATGTAGTCTCACCACTTCTCTAAAAAATAATTCTGCTACATGAATACCATCATTAGTCTTCTTGCAGGGAATGAAATGTGTCATCTTTGAAAATCTGTCAACTACTACAAAAATTAAATCATGTCCTCGTGTCCTCGGTAAATCAAGAACAAAGTCCATACTAATATCCTCTCAAGGCTTCTCTGGTACAGGTAACGGTTGATACAACCCTGTATTCTGCTTCACTCTTTTCACCATCTGACATACTCTGCAACTCTGTACAAACTTCTTCACATCTTGCTGCAACTGTGGCCAATAATAATTCTCACCAACCAAAGCAAAGGTTTTATCATGACCAAAATGTTCAGCCAATCCTTCACTATGCTTCTCTTTGATGAGATTCTCCCTCATAGAACTTCTTGGAATGCACAACTGACTCCGTCTAAATAGCATATCATCCTAGATGATAAAATCTAGCCACTTCATCCTATCTAGAGTAACAGGTTCTTTACAAGCTTTCCAAGCTCCACCAAAATCAGGATCCTCTGGATATAAATTCTTGAGTTCCCTGAACCCAACCACCTCAATCTTCATCTTTGTTAGCAATAGTTGCCTTCTGCTAAGAGCATCTATAACCCTGTTAGACTTTCCACTTCTATGTTTCAAAACAAATGTATAACTCTGCAAAAACTCAACCCATTTCAAATGCCTCCGATTCAACTTTCCTTGACTATTCAAATATTGCAAAGCTTGATGATCAGTATACAAGACAAACTCTTTAGGAAGCAGATAATGTCTCCACTTCTTTAATGCCTGAACTATAGCATAAAATTCTTGATCATAAACAGAATACTTCCTCTTGGCATCATTTAACTTCTCATTGAAATAAGCAACAGGTTTACCTTCTTGGCTCATAACAGCTCCTATTGCAGTACCACTAGCATCACAATCTACTTGAAACACCTTATTAAAATTTGGAAGTGCTAAAACAGGTTGGTCTGTAACTTTTTGTTTCAACAATTGAAAACTCTTTTCTGCCCCATTAGTCCACTTAAACTCTTTTCTATCCCCTCTCATTGTTTCAGTTAAGGGTCCACAAATACTGTTAAAATTTCTGATAAAATTTCTATAAAAGCTAGCCAAACCATGAAAAGATCTTACCTCAGCAGCACTCCTTAGAGTAGGCCATTCAAGGATAGCCTGTACCTTCTCTGGGTCCATTTTTAGACCTTCTGCTGAAACTACAAATCCCAAATACACTAACTCTTTCTTCACAAAACTGCACTTCTTCAAGTTAATTAATAATTTCTCATCTCTTAGTTTTCCAAACACCATACGAATATGCATCATATGCTCCTCCAATGTCTTGCTAAAGATCAAAATATCATCTAAGTAAACAATGACAAACTTACCCAAAAATTCTTTCAGAACCTCGTTCATGAGTTGCATGAAAGTGCTTGGTGCATTGGTTAGCCCAAAAGGCATGACTAACCACTCATACAGTCCTTCCTTTGTCTTGAAGGCAGTCTTCCATTCATCTCCTTCTTTGATCCTGATCTAGTGATATCCACTCTTCAGATCTATCTTTGAGAAATACATAGCTCCACTCAAACAGTCCATAATATCATCCATTCGTGGCAATGGAAACCTATACTTGATTGTGATCTTGTTTATTGCTTTGGAATCTGTACACATCCTCCATTCTCCATTCTTCTTTGGTGCTAATACTACTGGTACAACACATGGACTCAGGCTCTCCTGAATCAATCCCTTCTGTAACAACTCATGTACTTGTCTGTTCAACTCTTCACTTTCTGCTGGTGTCATTCTGTGTGCTGCCTTGTTTGACAAACTGGCTCCTGAAATCAAATCTATCTGATGACTGATCTTCCTTACGGGTGGTAATCCATTAGGTACATTATCAGATACAATATCCTGAAACTTATTCAACAAATCTACAACCTCTATAGGTACATCCTCTACTTCTTCTTTACTAGCTTTTAGAATTAAAGCAAAACACACATGCTAATGCCTCATACCATCTAGGAATTTTCTTCCATCAACAAATGTTATTCTTGCATTACCACATACCTTTTCTTTGGTCTCTTTTAATGGCTTTAGCTTATGTTACACTCCATCTTTTGTTAGGGAATAGGTATTCGCACGACCATCATGTATAGCACATCTGTTAAACTGCCACGGTCTACCCAACAACATATGACATGCATCCATAGATATTATATCACATAGTACCTCATCTTGGTACCCACTGATCTTGAACTTTACTAGGCACTGTTCACTGACCATGACCTTGTGGTCATCCTGCACCCAGGCAATCCGATATGGATGTGGGTGTTTCTATCTCTTGAGCTTCAACTTTGTCACCATCTCTTCTGACACCAAATTGTCAGTGCTTCCACTATCAATAATCACATCACAATATTTACCCTCACACTTGCATCTAGTGTGAAACAAGCTCCTCCTTTGTTCAGGTTCATTCTCACCACTCAGCAAGACTCTTCTGTTAATTAGTGTTCCTCCTCTTTTAGCATCTTCAAAATTTGAGGATCTAGCATCTTCATCTACATGTGCAACTCTGGCCTGGCCTTCATTTCTCCTATCTATTCTGCCTTGGTGCTGAGGACATTCAAATGCCCTATGACCTTCTTCTCCATAGTGAAAACATGTTCCACGGAAGCCTCCTCTTCCAGATCCTTGTCCTCTTCCTCTTCCTCTCTGATCTCTATTATTCTAATTTTGGAAATGATTGGAATTATTTCTTCTCTAATTCTAGCTGCTACTGGCCTCATCCTTCTTTTTTGGATCTTCATTTTGGCCACCATATGACCGTCCACTAGATCTTCCACCACGACCTCTTCCATTTTGTCTACTCTCAAACTTCTTGTTCAGTTTTTCCTCTACTTTTAGGGCAAATTGGTATGCCTCCTCAATACTGTTCATTCAAACCAGATTCAACTCTTCCTGAATGCTTGGCCTTAACCCATTAAGGTATCAGGCAACTTTCTCCTTATCAGCTTCTGCATGGCCTGTTCTGATGAGGAGTCGATAGAACTCTTCTGTATACTCTTGAACAAATCTTCCTGCTTGTTTCAAACTTTGCATTTTCTTTAGTAGGTCAAGCTCATAATCAACAAGAATGAACTCTTGCTTCAATTTATCCACCATCCGATCCCAAGTTGTGATTTTATCTTTCCCTCTTCTATTTCACTCCAATTGAATCTCTTGCCACCAAATCTTCGCATGACCTTTCAGTCTGACCTTCGCAAATTTGACCCTATCAAGATTCTCAACATCTTCATACTCAAAATATTCCTCACATTCATTGATCTAGTTGATCAATTCCTCTGGGTTAAGATTTCTAGAAAATGTAGGAACCTCAATCTTAGGTCTTTTCTCAATCTTAGAAATCGCCCGAAAAAGTCTTTCTTCCTCCTGGTTCACAACTTCGGCTTCTCCTTCTTGATATTTTTCTTCGGCTTTATCCTCGCTTTCATCTTTGACATTAAGATTCATTCATCTATGAATCTCTTCTTGCAATGCTCGCACTTGTCTTTGCAGCTTTCTAACCTCAGGTGTCATAGCACTAGCTCTTCCACCACGTTCTCTTCGTGGAGGCATTTTCACGATGTGCACTGAAACCCTAACCATGATCCTGGTGCAAACTGCTTCACAGTCGGTGATCTGTTTACACACTCAGGAATTTCTGCTTTGATACCACTTGATGAAGGGTGCTCCCCTTAATGCTCCCCTTAATACCACAAACACATAACAGAAATAAAGAAACAACAACAATAATATGCAAGAATAGAAAATTGGCTTCTTATTATCTCCATAAATGTGGAATTACAAACTACACTTGATGAAGGGTGCTCCCCTTAATGCTCCTCTTAATACCACAAACACATAACAAAAATAGAGAAACAACAACAATAATATGCAAGAACAAAAAATTGACTTCTTATTATCTCCACAAATGTGGAATTACAAACTTTCAAAATTATAATATGCAAAGCCACATGGGCATTCCCTTACAATATTCTGTAGGACAAAGCCTCGAATCAATACCCAGATCTACTACCCAGAACTGCCCTAGACAACACTACGGGCCTTCTTTACATAGGCAATTTCCATCGCCTGAGAAGGTTCTAGAAATTTAGCCCTAAGGGCCGACCAAACTTAGAATTATTTTATTTTACAATTTATTACATCAAAGTTGGCTCAAAATGAGTTTTGAAACCCGAACAAAAATTTTGAAGGAAAATTATTTTCTGCCATTTCAGGTGGCCCGACTTCTGGAGACCATAAGTCATCACTAGTTGACCCAATTGACTATTATAACCCCATTTCAGAAATGCCAAAAAGCACTCTACAGGCTTGACCCACGCAAAGCGCCCATCACCCAATTTTTTGACCTCATTTGGGGCCTCTAAAGCCTTTAAAACTGAGTTCAAAGTTTCTGTACCCTGCTGCCAATACCAAAAATCTTCAATATCTTCAAAACTAGACCTGATCTAGCCATGAAACTTTGCTGGTAGGCTGATATGACTGAGATGAACCTCCACATGTAAAATTAGAACATTCCAAGATCATAAGACCAACTTACTAAAAATAGAAAGTTTCCATAAATAGCAACTCTGCACAAGACAACCCTTATTGAATATAAAAATAGAAATATTTTTGGGTGATGCAAGATTGCTCTTACACCCATGATGCTCCTGCATCAGGTCCTCTGATCATTAAATCAATTCTGTTCCAATCAATGTTCAGTAACTTACTATCACTCGGTAAAAACTCTGCAGTTCAGCTCTTACTAACCACTTTGATCAGGTATGCATGAAAACTCATTCACACAATAATTCTATAGTCTCCTCCTTCCGGAATTACCTTTTCACTATAAATCTCCAGTCTCTTATATAGACAAGTAAACCATTTTCTTCTACTCCATCAAATTTTTCCACTTAATCATCTTCATTGATTTTTTCGCTTAAACATACCTTGGCTGATGTGTCAATAACACATTTGATTCTCATCCTTTAGATCTTTCCTAAATTTTGTTAGCCGTCGATCTATGTAACAAACATTATTTGTTACCTCGAAATCATACACTTTCCAACTCATCAATCTTGTCGGCTAAGCTAGTCATTTAGTTCCTCTGTTCTGCTCGGTTAACAAAGAAATGTGTCGGTGAACACAAGCTCGATTTACACTATGCTCGGTATACACTACACTTCGTCGGTGTACACTGAAATGCTTCATCAACCGACAACACTGCTTTGTGTCTTTCAGCTCTTTTCCTCATCATAGATGAATGAAACATAATCAAGTCAATATCATAAGGTCATAGACTCATCAACAAGTTACTCAATGTATTCTTTATCTTCATCTGTCATATCCATCTTCCTCATGTAGATATTTATGTACTTCATCTCTTTCACTCCTTTACTACAGGTGTTTCGGTATAGTAACTTACAAGATAAGTGCTGTCAAACTAGTTAACATCAATGACAACATAATACTGATTTAATCATGTCATATCTAATCAATCAACTCGGTGATCTTAAATCATAGATTCTTCAATCAGGTTCTAAATCAATTGTAGTTCATCAACTGGTTCTTTCTTATAGTGAATGTATGCCCTAATGTCCTCGACATGCATAACACCCATAGGCATGCAGGAGAATGCCCCTTCTAAGTCATCAAGTGTTGATTTAAATAGATGCCTCTTAAACACATATCTTTTCTTCTCCACAACATCAAATACTATAGGAGTAGCCATTACTTACTTGGATATCATTTTCCAAATGATCTTGAAGACTTCTTGAATCAACGCGATGAACTAGGGTTTTCACAACCGATCAAATGCACAACAAATCACTTGATGAATCAAAATACAATCCTTCTCAATCAAATGCTAGGGCTCTTTTTCTCTTCAATCACTCTCAATTTGAATGCAATGAGAGATCTTCAAACTTCTGTGTACTTTAAAGTGGAAAATATGCCATTAATGCTTTCCACGTAAACTAGGCTGTCACTTGAAATTTTCTATCTTCATTTTGCAAACAATCAGCTAGTGTGCTCTCGCACATAGATTCTACTAGTCTCCAAAAGCTTAAGTCCAAAGGTGCATACTCTGAGAGTGAGTATACCAGCCGCGCAGGGGGCTAGAGCTAAATTATCTCCCCCTATGACCCTGAGGGCCATTCTCTAGATGTAGAGGGTGCATCCAATGTGGATGCATCCAATACATACTCATCAACCTTGTCCTTCTTTGTTTCTGACCAAATCAAGCTCGTATCTTCTGAAGTTTTCACAAAATTGACTTCTCCTTCGGGATCCAAAACTAGTTCTTCAAGTTTTTTAGGGCTTTCCTAACCTTGTGTCCTTAATCTGCAAAACCTTGAGATGTGTCCAACCTTGTTACAAGACTGACAAATGACTGGAGGTCTTATATTCCTCAGCCCATTGACATGAGCCACCATTTTACATTGTCTAGCTGAGTGACCAATATAGTTATATATCTGACATGTAACATTTTGAGAACTTCTTTCATTTGACTGATTCTGATTTCTTTGATTATACTGAGTCTTGTTCTTTTGACTTGTCTTGCAATTCATAGCTCTATGACCAAATTTATTGCATGAATAACAGTAACCATTGAAAGGTCTTACCTCTATACAATTCCTTGCTATGTGTCCATGCTTGTTACATGCATAACAAGTGTGGTCTATTGGCTTACACTCATCCTTAGGTGGTTCAATATGATCCTTAGTCTGACTTCTAGTTTCCTTAGCATCAGAGGTGCCTTCTGGTGCTTTCATTCTTGCTCGCATGTTGTCATTCTAATTTCATGCTTCATTGTATCCAATGCAGCTAGTATCGCCTTTAGCACTTCTTGCATATAACTAAGATTCTATCAAATTAGAATTGGTGTGTAATTTATCAATGTGATTCTTAGCAGCTTTCAATTCAGATTCTAAGCTTTCTTTGTTTTTCCTTAGCTCCAAGATTTCCATATTTGCTTGCCTCAATTCTTTATTCAGTTGAAGGTTCTCTTTGATCTGTTCATCATAGACTTCTTGATTGTTGTAATACCTAAAAAATGGGCTATAGGTTCATTAACCTCTTACATCAACAATTCGATCGAAATCGACATCAAAGTCCTAACCTAGGGCACATCTGCACATCGAAATCCTAATTGATTTTATCTTAATTCTGCATCAGGGAATATTCCTTGAATATTTCTAATTTATCATCATTATCTTTAATTGAATATTATTTGGCAATAA
This sequence comes from Chamaecyparis obtusa, assembly GCA_027943335.1. Classification (NCBI taxonomy): domain Eukaryota; kingdom Viridiplantae; phylum Streptophyta; class Pinopsida; order Cupressales; family Cupressaceae; genus Chamaecyparis; species Chamaecyparis obtusa. The sequence continues at coordinate 628,275 of BSBK01003170.1, forward strand.
ATATCATTATTTATCCTAAAGTTGATTAATTGAATATAATGAATATTTAATTAATTAATTTAATTCTACCACTTAATTATTTAATTAGATTTAATTCTATTTATTCCTTATTAATATTATTTTATTTTATAATAAATCAAATTTGCTAAAAATAATCAGTTGAATTCTTATTTAATTGATTTAAAATTAAATTGTCAAATTTAATAATATAGTTTTGGAATAAAGTTTGATTAAAATAATTGATTAACCCATAAATCAGTTATTTTAAACATATTTTAAATATCATTTTGCGATAAATCATATTTATCCTAAATTTGATTAATTGAATATGATGAATATTTAATTAATTAATTTAATTCTATCACTTAATTATTTAATTATATTTAATTCTATTTATTCCTAATTAATATTGTTTTATTTGACAATAAATCAAATTTGCTAAAAATAATCAGTTGAATTCTTATTTAATTGATTAAATTAAATCATCAAATTTAATAATATAGTTTTGGAATAAAGTTTGATTAAAATAATTGATTAACCCATAAATCAATTATTTTAAACATATTTTAAATATTATTTGGTGATAGATCATATTTATCCTAAATTTGATTAATTGAATATGATAAATATTTAATTAATTAAATTTGATTTTGCCACTTAATTATTTAATTAGATTTAATTCTATTTATTCCTAATTATATTATTTAATTTTGACAATAAATCAAATCTCCTACAAATAATTGATTAAATATTTATTTAATTGATTAAATCCAAGTTGTCAATATTTAATAATATAGTTTTGAATAAAAGTTTGATTAAAATAATTGATTAACCCGTAAATCAGTTATTTTAAATTTAAAATCAGTTAAGTTGAGAATAAATCACTTTATTTTTAAATTAATTCAAAATAAATCATGCACAATCAGAAAAGAGGCAAATAAAAATTAACAACCAATTTTAAATTTAAACTCAACAGGGGATAGTGAGTTGGAAATTGATCTAAAACTCTATTTTGAGTTAAAAGCTATTTTTGCATGATTTTGCATGATTTTGTGAGTTAATCTATTTCTAATTTCTTGTTGACTCAAAAATAAACCTGAGTTTATCAAGAGTGATTTATGGCTTTTCTCAATGCATCCTCAAGCCATAGATTTCTATAAAATCAAGGCTCAGCTCTTCACAAATTATCTCTCAAATTTGCACAATTACTCTGGTGAATTTACAACTGAAGAACAAAGCTTTTGCGACAGGCAATTTTGTGAGATCATTTCATAGTTTTTCATAGCTTTTGCATACTTTTGCATTCATCTTCATAGAATTGTTAGATTAATTGCATATCATTTCAATTCATTCTAGATTAGTTTCATATCAAGTTTTTCATCTAATTGCATAAAAAATCCAAAAAAGAAGAAGATTAATTTGCATTCATATTTCATTGCTTTCATCATTTTAAATCCTTCGTTTAGGTGTTGCATTATCACTGATCTTGGTTGAATCTGAGAATACCATACTCACACCTACTAGAAGGTAGTAAATCGCTTGGTTAGCTTAGTTTCATTTATTTGCAGATTTCAATTTTGCTAACCTCTAATGTTTTATTGAAGTGTTGTGTTTGTAGCTAGGTACAATTTTCACACACACAATTGTTAGTCAGCTTATCATCAAATTCTTCAAGTTGTTCTTTTAAGGATGTATTTTCTTCATTCAGCTTCTTGACCAGTGTCCCTAGATCACTGGTAGAGTATTCTTTCAAATCTTTTCTTAGCCTTTTGATGACCAATTGAGCATCATTGAGTTTTTCTTTTAGTTCTTCAATTTCTCTTTCAGATTTGTCCAGGTCTTCAAGAGTAGCTTCAAGATTTCTTTTTAGATGTTTCATTTCTACTTTGTCCATGATCTCCTCAAGTGGTTAAAATTCTTTGCTGAGGACTAGAGCTATGATACCAATTGTTAGGAATGGGAACACTGAGAGGGGGGGGGGGGTGAATCAGTGTTCACTAAATTTTCTCTTTTCTCTTTAATCTTTAAATTGAACTTAAATACTTAAGTACTGAAATGAACATACACATAAACATGAAATATGAAATCAAAACATAACACCAATATGGTTACGGGGAAACCCAAATAGGTAAAAACCCCTGTGGGAATTGACACCCACTAATATTCTATACTAGTGTTTTATGATACTTGTTAGAAGATCCTTAACCTTGTTAGGAGTTGCTTTACAATGTATTAAGTACAATAGACCTAGTCAAGGGTTGGACCTTGTTAGGAGTCTTTTACAATAGTTCCTGTTAGGGGAGATGATGCACTATCTTAGAGCTCACTACTCAAGTGGTGAAGGCTACAACCTTATGATCTTAGATACACACTATATCTGCTGGATGAACTATCACTGTAACACTGCTTGTCAGATCAGTTCCTTTGATGAGCTAATGCTTTGACCTCTTGCAAAGTTCTAATACATCTTATAATCTCTTCACATACTTTTTTTCTACTTCTCACAACTTTATATCCACATCCATTCCAATTACAATGGGTGCATCTCATATTTATATGTGCATACAAAACAAACAACTAGGTCGGCCCTTAAACCTATTACATACAATGCTTCCAAATGAATTGGCTCAAGCATGTTTACAAACAAACATATTTACATGTCAGAAAGCTAATTACAATAGGCACATAGCCTTTACATCATTAGAATATAACCGCAAATCAAAATGCTAACAGTCAGCTGCTTACTTTGTTCTTCTCTGGTGCACATTGGCTGTGTAACTTCAATTGTCTGTATCTTACTCATACTTGCATATCTGATCATGCGCTCATAGACTAAGCATGAATATAGTCTAAAAACTTATCTTCTAGGGTGCATACCATAACTCGGTCATACACATGTGCGCTGATGCTTTGAACTTCAGGTAATCTGTATATTGTCCAATCTTCAACACTTAGCCAATTTCTGATCTTCTTATCAAGTGCACTGACTCTAAACTACTATATGACTTTGTTTCCATAATGAAAAAAATGTACCAAGTCATATACACCAGTATAGCCAACTTGCCAACAAGATCAAATAATAATGGTCATTCTAATAATCATAATTCTCAACATTATAATAATAATTCTCGGCATAACAATAGTCATAATAATAGTTATCATAATAATCAAAATCTTCCTAATAATAGACCTCATTGTACTTATTGTGGAAAAGAAGGTCATGTGTCCAACACTTGTTTTAATAAATAAAATCATGAGAAGCCTTTTACTCCTTACAATCAAACTTATAACTCTCATCAAGATTTTGTTGCTCATCATGGGATGTTTAATCCTCACTATGATAATAATATTCTTTTGCATAATTGTCCTATTTGGGATGAATCATATGACGATGGCTATTCTTATAATGCATTCACACTTGATGATTCTTCTTATTACTATTTTGATGATATTTCAGAACAAGAAGATGACATTATTTCTACCTTTCTTAATGTTACTTTGACTCCTTTTGAATCTCCTAGTAGAGATGTGTGTATTTTTCAAGATGAACTTCATGACTTTTTGATGCAGGAGCATCCTGGGTGTAAGAGCAATCTTGCATCACCCAAAAATATTTCTATTTTTGTATTCAATAAGGGCTATTTTGTGCAGAGCTACTATTTATGGAAAGTTACTATTTTTGGTAATTTTTGTATGTGCTCAGAATGATCTGATTTCTTTCTTGGAGGTTCATTTTGGTCATATAAGTCTGCCAGTAAAGTTTCATTGCCAGATCAAGTGTATATTGGAAGATATTGAAGATTTTCGGTATTGGCAGCAGGGTACAGAAACTTCGAACTCAGTTTTGAAGGCTTTAGAGGCCCCGGATGAGGTCGAATTTTGGGCTGAATGAAGCTTGCTTAATTCAAGCGTTGTAGAGCTCCTCGCGCCCTTTCTGAAATGGGGTTACAATAGTCAATCGGGTCAACTGGTGATGACTTATGGTCTTCGGAAGTTGGGTCACCTGAAATGGCGGAAAATGATTTTTCTTCAAAATTTCTGTTCGGGTTTCAAAATTTATTTTGAGCCGACTATGATGTAATGAAATGTAAAATAAAAAAAAATAATTCTAAGTTTGGTCGGCCTTATTGGCTAAAATTCTGGAACATTCCTAGGCGGTGGAAAATTGCCTATATAAGGAAGGCTGTATTATTGTCTTAGGCAGTTCAGAATAGTTCTGGGTAGTAGATCTGGGTATTGATTCGAGGCTTTGTCCTACAGAATATTGTAAGGGAATGCCCATGTGGCTTTGCATATTGTAATTCTGAAGTTTGTAATTCCACATTTGTGGAGATAATAAGAAGCCAATTTTCTGTTCTTGCATATTGTTGTTGTTTCTCTATTTCTGTTATGTGTTTGTGGTATTAAGGGGAGCACCGTTCATCAAGTGGTATCAGAGCAGGAGTTCTTGAGTGTGTAAATAGATCACCGACTGTGAGGCAGTTTGCACCAGGACCGTGGCTAGGGTTTCAGCGCACATCGCGAAAATGCCTCCACGAAGGGAACGTGGCGGAAGAGCTGGTGTTGTAACACCTGAGGTTAGAGAGCTGCAGAGACAAGTGCGAGCATTGCAAGAAGAGATTCGCAGAGGAATGAATCTTAATGTCAGAGACGAAAGTGAGGATGAAGCCGAAGAAGAATATCAAGAAGGAGAAGTTGAAATTGTGAACCATGAGGAAGAAAGACTTTTTCGGGCGATTTCCAAGATTGGGAACCTAAGATTGAGGTTCCTACATTTTCTGGAAATCTTAACCCAGAGGAATTGATCGACTGGATCAATGAATGTGAGGAATATTTTGAGTATGAAGATGTTGAGGATCCTGATAGGGTCAAATTTGCGAAGGCCAGACTGAAAGGTCATGCGAAGATCTGGTGGCAAGAAATTCAATTGGAGCGAAATAGAAGAGGGAAAGATAAAATCACAAGATGGGATCGGATGGTGGATAAATTGAAGCGACAGTTCATTCCTGTTGATTATGAGCTTGATCTACTAAAGAAAATGCAAAGTTTGAAGCAAGCAGGAAGATCTGTTCAGGAGTATACAGAGGAGTTCTATCGACTTCTCATCAGAACAGGCCATGCAGAAGCTGATAAGGAGAAAGTTGCCTGATACCTTAATGGGTTAAGGCCAAGCATTCAGGAGGAGCTGAATCTGGTTCGAATGAACAGTATTGAGGAGGCATACCAGTTTGCCCTAAAAGTAGAGGAAAAGCTGAACAAGAAGTTTGAGAGCAGACAAAACGGAAGAGGTCGCGGTGGACGATCTGGTGGACGGTCATATGGTGGCCGAAATGAAGATCCGAAAAAGAAGGATGAGGCTAGTAGCAGTCAGAATCAGCGCGGAAATAATTCCAATCGCTTCCAGGATCAGAATAATAGAGATCAAAGAGGAAGAGGAAGAGGACAAGGATCTGGAAGAGGAGGCTTCCGTGGAACATGTTTTCACTGTGGAGAAGAAGGTCATAGGGCATTTGAATGTCCTCAGCGCCAAGGCAGAACAGACAGGAGAAATGAAGGCCAGGCCAGAGTTGCACATGTAGATGAAGATGCCAGATCATCAAATTCTGAAGATGCTGAAAGAGGAGAAACGTTGATTAACAGAAGAGTCCTGTTGAGTGGTGAGAATGAGCCTGAGCAAAGGAGGAGCCTGTTTCGCACCAGGTGCAAGTGTGAAGGTAAATGTTGTGATGTGATCATTGATAGTGGAAGCACTGACAATTTGGTGTCAAAAGAGATGGTGACAAAGTTGAAGCTCAAGAGACAGAAACACCCACATCCATATCAGATTGCCTGGGTACAGGATGACCACAAGGTCATGGTCAATGAACAATGCCTAGTGAAGTTCAAGATCGGCGGGTACCAAGATGAGGTACTATGTGATATCATCTCTATGGATGCATGTCATATGTTATTGGGTAGACCGTGGCAGTTTGACAGATGTGCTGTACACGATGGTCATGCGAATACCTATTCCCTGACAAAGGATGGAGTGCGACATAAGCTAAAACCATTGAAGGAGACTGAAGAAAAGGTATGTGGTAATGCAAGGATAACTTTTGTTGATGGAAGAAATTTCCTAGATGGTATGAGGCATGAGCATGTATGTTTTGCTTTAATTCCAAAAGCTGGTAAAGAGGAAGTAGAAGATGTTCCTGTAGAAGTTGCAGATTTGTTGAATGAGTTTCAGGATATTGTATCCGATAACGTGCCTGATGGATTACCACCAGTGAGGAAGATCAGTCATCAAATGGATTTGATCCCAGGAGCGAGTTTTCCGAATAAGGCAGCACACAGAATGACACCTACAGAAAGTGAGGAGTTGAACAGACAAGTACATGAACTGCTACAGAAAGGATTGATCCGTGAGAGTCTGAGTCCCTGTGCTGTACCAGCGGTATTAGCACCAAAGAAGAATGGAGAGTGGAGGATGTGTACAGATTCTAGGGCAATAAACAAGATCACAATCAAGTACAGGTTTCCATTGCCACGAATGGATGATATTATGGACTGTTTGAGTGGAGCTGTATATTTTTCAAAGATAGATCTGAAAAGTGGATATCATCAGATTCAGATCAGAGAAGGAGATGAATGGAAGACTGCCTTCAAGACAAAGGAAGGACTGTATGAGTGGTTAGTCATGCCTTTTGGGCTAACCAATGCACCGAGCACTTTCATGCGGCTCATGAATGAGGTTCTGAAAGAATTTCTGGGTAAGTTTGTCATTGTTTACCTAGATGATATTTTGATCTTTAGTAAGACATTGGATGAGCATATGATGCATATTCGTATGGTATTTGAGAAGCTGAGAGAAGAGAAATTGTTGATTAATTTGAAGAAGTGCAGTTTTGTGAAGAAAGAGTTGGTGTATTTGGGGTTTGTAGTTTCAGGAGAAGGTCTAAAAATGGACCCAGAGAAGGTACAGGCTATCCTTGAATGGCCTACTCCAAGGAGTGCTACTGAGGTAAGATCTTTTCATGGTCTAGCTAGCTTTTACAGAAAGTTTATCAAAAATTTTAGCAGTATTTGTGGACCCTTGACTGAAACAATGAGAGGGGATAGAAAAGAGTTTAAGTGGACTAATGGGGCAGAAAAGAGTTTTCAATTATTGAAACAAAAAGTTACAGAACAACCTGTTTTAGCACTTCCAGATTTTAATAAGGTGTTTCAAGTAGATTGTGATGCTAGTGGTACTGCAATAGGAGCTGTTATGAGCCAAGAAGGTAAACCTATTGCTTATTTCAGTGAGAAGTTGAATGATGCCAAGAGAAAATATTCTGTTTATGATCAGGAATTTTATGCTATAGTTCAGGCATTGAAAAAAGTGGAGGCACTATCTGCTTCCTAAGGAGTTTGTTTTGTATACTGATCATCAAGCTTTGCAATATTTGAATAGTCAAGGAAAGTTGAATCAGAGGCATTTGAAATGGGTTGAGTTTTTGCAGAGTTATACATTTGTTTTGAAACACAGGAGTGGAAAGTCTAATAGGGTTGCAGATGCTCTTAGCAGAAGGCAACTATTGCTGACAGAAATGCAGATTGAAGTGGTTGGGTTCAAGGAACTCAAGAATTTGTATCCAGAGGATCCTGATTTTGGTGAAGCTTGGAAGGCTTGTACAGAACCTGTTACTCTAGACAGGAAGAAATGGTTGGATTTCATCATCCAAGATGATATGCTATTCAGAGGGAGTCAGTTGTGCATTCCACGAAGTTCTATGAGGGAGAATCTCATCAAGGAGAAGCATAGCGGAGGATTGGCTGGACATTTTGGTCGTGATAAAACCGTTGGTTTGGTTAGTGAGAATTATTATTGGCCGCAGTTGCAGCAAGATGTGAAGAAGTTTGTACAGAGTTGCAGAGTATGTCAGATGGCGAAAGGAGTGAAGCAGAATACAGGGTTGTATCAGCCATTACCTATACCAGAGAAGCCTTGGGAGGATATCAGTATGGACTTTGTTCTTGGTTTACCGAGGACACAGCGGGGACACGATTCAATTTTTGTGGTAGTTGACAGATTTTCAAAGATGGCACATTTCATTCCCTGCAAGAAGACTAATGATGCTGTTCATGTAGCAGAATTGTTTTTCAGAGAAGTAGTGAGACTTCATGGTTTGCCAAAGACCATAGTTTCAGATCGGGACACTAAGTTTGTTGGATATTTCTGGCGTACATTGTGGAAGAAGTTAAAGACAGATTTGAAGTTCAGTTCATCACATCATCCACAGACTGATGGACAAACAGAGGTGGTGAATAGGAGTTTGGGAAATTTGCTGAGATATTTGGTTGGAGATAAGCCAACAGGATGGGATTTGATTTTACCACAGGCAGAATTTGCATACAATAATTCTGTCAACAAGAGCACTGGTAAATCACCATTCCAGATTGTATATGGAAGTAGTCCAAGAAATGCATCTGAATTGAGGAAGATAGATAAAGGAGAAATAAGTAGTGCTGAAGCTGAGGATTTTGCAGAACACTTGAAGAACATCCATGAGGAGGTGAGGAAGCATATTACCAAGATGAACGCACAGTATAAGGCTAAGGCAGATGAGAAAAGGAGGTATAAGGAATTTCAAGTTGGTGATGAAGTCATGGTTCATTTGCGGAAGGAGCGGTTTCCAGTTGGTACATATAACAAGCTGAAAATGAAGAAGTTTGGACCATGTAGGATACTGAAGAAACATGATTCAGGAAACGCATATGAGGTAGAATTGCCTACTGAGCTAAATATTTCACCATTGTTTAACATTTCAGACCTGACAGAGTATCATGAAGGAGGTGTTGAAGATGAGATCACAGCAGCACAGTGGAGTATTCCAGCAACTAGTTCAGACACTAAGGAGATCGAAGATATACTGGATAGTCGTATTGGCAAAAGCACAAGGAACAGGATATATGAAGAATATCTGGTCAAGTGGAAAGGATGACCTGTTGAAGATTCATCATGGCTGACAAAGGAGGAGATTAGCCGTCTTGGTTTTCCTCTGCACACCTGAGTCGTGACAGGGTCACTTCTCAAATTACCCCGGGTGTCTGATGCAGGAGCATCCTGGGTGTAAGAGCAATCTTGCATCACCCAAAAATATTTCTATTTTTGTATTCAATAAGGGCTATTTTGTGCAGAGCTACTATTTATGGAAAGTTACTATTTTTGGTAATTTTTGTATGTGCTCAGAATGATCTGATTTCTTTCTTGGAGGTTCATTTTGGTCATATAAGTCTGCCAGTAAAGTTTCATTGCCAGATCAAGTGTATATTGGAAGATATTGAAGATTTTCGGTATTGGCAGCAGGGTACAGAAACTTCGAACTCAGTTTTGAAGGCTTTAGAGGCCCCGGATGAGGTCGAATTTTGGGCTGAATGAAGCTTGCTTGATTCAAGTGTTGTAGAGCTCCTCGCGCCCTTTCCGAAATGGGGTTACAATAGTCAATCGGGTCAACTGGTGATGACTTATGGTCTTCGAAAGTTGGGTCACCTGAAATGGCGAAAAATGATTTTTCTTCAAAATTTCTGTTCGGGTTTCAAAATTTATTTTGAGCCGACTATGATGTAATGAAATGTAAAATAAAAAAAAATAATTCTAAGTTTGGTCGGCCTTATTGGCTAAAATTCTGGAACCTTCCCAGGCGGTGGAAAATTGCCTATATAAGGAAGGCTGTATTATTGTCTTAGGCAGTTCAGAATAGTTCTGGGTAGTAGATCTGGGTATTGATTCGAGGCTTTGTCCTACAGAATATTGTAAGGGAATGCCCATGTGGCTTTGCATATTGTAATTCTGAAGTTTGTAATTCCACATTTGTGGAGATAATAAGAAGCCAATTTTCTGTTCTTGCATATTGTTGTTGTTTCTCTATTTCTGTTATGTGTTTGTGGTATTAAGGGGAGCACCCTTCATCACTTTTCCAAAGTTCAAGATTTTGATTATAGTGCTAATCCCATGGTTGTTATGGAGGACAATAATCATGACTATGTTAATGATGACGATAATGATGATAATGGTGAAGATTATAATAGCTCTACCCCTCTTGATTTTTCATATAATGATGAATCCATTAAAAATATATTTTATGAAAGTGATGATTATGTCACTGATTTATTTTATGTTTCAAAATCTGATTTTACTTTATAAGGTTTTATTGATTCAGATCTAAGAAGAGATCCCAATGATGGGAGATCTACTAGTGGTTATTTCCTTACTGCAAATTTATGTGCTATTTCTTGGAGAAGTAAATATGATCAATCTCTATCTCTATATCCTATTGAATATGAATTTGAAGAATGTACGCATATATCTAAAGAAGCTCTAGGCAATCAAAGATTACTTGAAGATTTGGGCCCTCCTCAAAAAGAACCTACACCTTTGTATTGTAATAATCAAAGTGCTATTTCCTTAGCAAATATTCCTATGTACCATCAAGATCCAAGCACATATCACTCCATAATCACTTCATAAAGGAACAAGTTGAAGAGATACAAGAGTTCCTCATCTATTGCAAGGGAAATGATCCAACCGTTAATACCTTAAAAAAGACTCTTTCTAAAGAGAAATCTAAAAATCATTGTAAACATTTGGGTTTGATACCTATTGCTCTAATTTCCCCAAGTAAATATTAAAGGGGAATGTTAGAATTTATAATATTTCTTTGGTGTATTATTTAAATATGGATAAGCCAAGGTATCCTAATTTTTAATTTGTCCTCTAGTCCGAGTGGGAGGACAACTCATTTCTTTTATTTCCTTTATTAAGGAAATTAGCTTTTCCTCCTTCTTAATAGGATTCTCACACTTGGCACACACTTAATGTGAATGTGACATTCATAGAACATGAGATTTACATTCTAACTCTATCACTCATCTCTATTTATGAGATTCTTCTTCACACACTTCTTCAAGTTATTTCATCACTTCTTGCTCTCTCATTGTTTTATTGAGCTTCTTGCTCACATTCTCTCTCATTCTCTAGGATTTTTGCCTCATTGATATTATATTCATAAGGGGTTTTATTTATTTTCTCCTTTCAAAATTTTTGTCTCATTGTGTTGATCTTGGAGCATCTTGATGGTTTTTGGTGATTGATCTTGAAGCAATCTCTCATTCTTAGGTTTATGGTAAAATACTTCTTTTTTCTACTGTTGGATTCTTTTCTTTAGCTCTTTTTATTTTTTTTATTTCTTACTATAAGATATAAAATATGTTGTGTGTAGGGGGAATGTAAGATCTTCTTCTTAACCCCAAATTCTCAAAGGAAAGATCCAAATTGATTAACCACAAGAAGATGGTCAATACATAAATGAATAAATTGATGGAGTATATGAAGAAAGGAGAAAACCTTATATTCCATTATAGAAAGGAAATAAATAAATATTAATTGAATTTAAGATAAGTACTAACCTCAAAATATGACAGATCTGAAAAATACTATTTTTTGGTGTTTGTACCGAGTTTTAGGAAATTTTGCAATTAGATTTGGCCTTGAAACACAAAAATAGAGAAAATCTAGAAACCTTCTACTGTTCTGAGAAAGGTCTACCTTGACACAAAATAGGGGTCAGATCTTACCCTAGGGCACAATCTTACCCTTTTAGGTCGACCTTGACCTGCACTATTTTGATGGAAATTCTATTCATGGATCTTGAAAGTTCACCTAAAAGGGTATTCAGATCTGATTTGTGATTTGCTTTCCCGCACCTGTATCTGCAAGAAAAAGGGTTTTGTTATTTGGATGAGGGGTTTGCCTTGGTCAAATCTTGGTTTGGAATCAACCTTGAAATGTAATTGAAATTACAATAATAAACAAAGTAAATGGAACAATTCACCTTGCTTATGTTGAAACCCTTGTGGAGGATTCGAATCCTTGAATCCACAAGTATGGATGCTCTAAATGAATGTAGAATTGTATGTGTGATGTCTCAAATCAATTTCATTAGATATTCAACACCAATCTTGAATGGATCTTGGAATAGGAAGAAGCTTGAATGGAAATATGGATGAAGAAATCCTCAACAAGAGGGCTCCATAGAGATTGAATCCTTCAATGGCTACCAATGGATCTCCTTGATGAATTGGATCTTGAATGCTTGAATTCTTGAAGATGAATGAATGCTGAAATTATTTCCTTCTCCTTCTTTCTTTCTTGATTTCTTGATTTCACTTGCTTGAGATATTATAATGAGATGGATATGATAGATTGCAAAAGATGGATTGAAATGAGAGAGGAATGCTTCCTTTTATACTAGTCTAGGGTACAAACTTCTAGAGAGGCCTACATAGGAGAATTAAATTTACATTTAAACCTTAAACCCTATAAATGGACCTAGATTAAATATAATTTAAGAGTTTACTGTTTTAAAATCTGAAACAACTGACCCAGAAATGGGAAAATAAACTTTCTAAAGCCCGACATCCAAAAACTTCTGGAACTTGAAATTTAGACCCAAGGTCAGGGTCGAGGTCCACTTTAACCTAGGTAAGGGTCAATGTTGACCTTGACCTAGGTTAGGGTCAAGGTCTACCTTGACCCAGAAGGTTGACCTTGACCCTAAGGTCAAGAATCTCAATTCCTCAAGATCAGGTGCCAAAAATAAGCTGGAAATAGGTGGAAAGAGAAGCAGAATAGGGGAAAAAGCCATATCCAAGTCAAAGACCCATTCGAGGCATTTGACATGACCCCAAACCACTTACTCAGAGGGCTAAACTGGTCCTAAATGGAAGTGCTTCCATTTTCTGATGATACATTTAGCCCCCACTTTAGCAAGAGTATGGACTCGATGCAAAATCTTGCTAAAGTAGATCACAACAAAAAAGATAATCTTATCGAAATCAAAGAGAAAAAGAAATCCCCAATCCCCCAGGGACCCAAGTCTTTGTTAACTCCAAGATTACAATAAGAGAGACATCTCTAGAAAAGAGAGAGAAGAGGGTGTGATTACCTTGCCCAATGAGAACTTATGTCCCATTGTGAACCACACAAGGAAACAACACAACTGGAAAGATGGAATTGAACTACCTAGTGAATGTGGCTACTCACTAGTCAACCCATCAAGGATTCACCCTTAGGAATATTCCATTCTAAAAAAGAAAAGCCAAAAAAAAAAGAGATCCAGTCTTAAGGACACCTCTGACCTTAAGGGATCAAATTTTTTGAAAATTTGAAATTGGAGGGATCAAGAGATCCTATAAGATAAAAATCCATGCTTTAAGGATTAGTCACTAATCCATAAAGGGAGAAAAGTGCCTTGAAAAATATATGTATTGAAAGTGCGTGTGTGCAAAAAGGGAGCAGAGCGCATGCCCCCATGTTAAAGTCATTGCTAACACTTTAACAAGAGCAATGGCTTGAACAGAAATATAAACAACTCCAATTATTACATTTCCACTATGAGATGTCCCCAAGCGAAGACAAATCAAGGGAAATACCACATAAACATATAGAGAACATAGAATGGATCTACCTTCCGTGAGGTCATATGATCATAAGATAATATACATACATACATATATATATATATATATATATATATATATATATATATATATATATATATATATATATATATATATATATATATATATATATATATATATATATATATATATATATATATATATATATATGATATTATTGCAAATGAATTAACATCATTCCCCAAAGAAAGTAGAACTACAATCACAATGGAGGAAAGAACACATAAGAGTTACGAAGAAGAGTCTTTTCGGACCACGACATGGAGACCAAAAATAATTAGTGCTACCAAGTCACAAATCCACGTAGACTACATAAGGAAACATTTACAAATAATATCATAGGTACAACATAACATGAAAAAAATATATAGAAGAATAGAAATACATATAGAGGAATTGTACAACAGGTTCAATTCCTTTATCACCTTGCACCAAAAAAGTAATAAGGGTCGTATAAAAGAATCTAACAAACATTCAACAAACACATTACGAGAGAAGCACAATACAACATGAAAACACACAAAAATCTACCATCAAGAATAAGCTTGTCAAGCACATAGCCTACTCTCCCCATCTCACTCTATATCATTTTAGGAAGGTGGGAAACTCGCAAGAGGGAATATTTCCAATACAGTAGGAATAATAGCTAGTTCCAAACAAGGATCCTCTTGAGAATCGTAATGTTTGATATTAGGTGTAATTATCAATTGTGATGAATGCATATTAGGTAAATCAATATCAATGTCAATAGTTTCATATTCATCATTAATATCATTAGTATCATCAAAAGTATCTTCTTCATTCAGATTAATTGAAATAGAATCTAAGATATGAATAGAATCATCATAATCATGCATCTTAACATTATTATTAGTATTAACTTCTTCTAACATATCAGGAATAGGCTGGTCAAAAGAAGGTAAATAACTTTGAATAACAGAGGCATGGGCCTTAGCTTGAGCTTGACACTTCTTACGACATTCATTAGCATATCGATTATGTTTTGTCTTGTTTGAAATATGTTGAGAACTAGGAGGGACAACAATCGGTTCCTTCACAGGTTTTATAGGAGGATCAGTAGAGTTCTTAGTAGACTGAAAAGTAACACCATGAGCTTGATTAATAGAACTAGAAGCCATGGATAAAGGAGGTATGGAAGGCATAGGAAAAAGACCACAGTTAAGATCCATTTGAGGCATGCTTAAATAAAGAATCTTGTGATGCTTATAGGCTTGATATGATCAAAAAATATTATCAAGTCGAGAAGGACATGAATTAGGTAATGAAGGCCAAAAGAAGTCAAGTGTAGCACTATCCCTGGTCCTAGAAGGTTGATATAAACTATGATTAATCATCTTCACTTCTTCATCATGAATGAATTTAAGACACTTATGTATAGAAGAAGCAAAAACATGCATGGCATTCAACCAAGGCAAACCAAGCTTAACTTGAAATTGATCAGAAGTAGGAATAACAACAAAGGTAGTATCTACAACTTTACCACAAAGTTCAACAGTGAAGTTAATAGAACCAAATGATGGATAAAGAAAACCCTTACAAGTTTGAATCTACACATCTGATATATCATAAGAATCACGTTGTAATTTTTTCATAAAAAGATTTTCTTTAGTAATAACATTGACTAAGGATGTAGGATCAACAAGACAACCATGCATAAGTATCTTAGAAATCCTACCATAAATGTAGAGGGGACCATCAGGAGCTTTAATAGTCTTAGAATCATCAAAGGTAATCAAGAGTTCCCTAGGTCTTTTATTCTTAGGTTGTTTTTGAGGTTGAATTTTCAGCTTAGGTTGAGGTTGAGGTGGAACTTGAAGTTGAGTTTGAGATTGAGGCTGGGGTGGAGATACATATTGAGACAAAACAACATTCTCCACATGGTTAACAATGTGATTAAGATCATCCATCTTTGAATCGTAAACAATATCCATAGAAGATTGATGAACAATGGTATTAGTATCATGTGTAGGCAAAGGATTTGTATAGATTTGGAGATTTTGATTAGGAGGAGAGATAGGCTTGTTCCCACTACCATAAAAATTATCAACAAAAAGAGCATTAGAATCAATTAAGTCTTGAATCTTATGTTTTAAAGAATAACACTTCTCAGTATCATGGCCATTCTGACGATGGTATTGACAAAAGAATTTGGAATCAAAGGATTTGGATGCCACCGTAGCAAGTAAAAGAGGTCAAATAAGAGGTAAAGTAATCATATTAGCAGTCAATAATTTCTTCATAATAGAATGCAAAGATTCAAAAAGAGGAGTAAACGTATGATTCAGACAAAAAGAAGTGGATGTAGAAGTAGCATTATTGGATGTAACAACAACTTGATTAACGACTGCATTCGCTTGTTTATTTATCTTGACATAGTTGTTAGATTTTTGAAACTTGTTTGGATTAGGAGTAGCACCACTCTTATCAAATGGGACATGAACCATTGGAGTGTTTCTCTCAAATTGACTCACTTGTAATTGATAATGATGAAGCGCTACACAAAGTTGTTGAAAAGAGGTAAATTTAGTAAGCAAAATCTTATCTCTAATATCCTTGGGTAAATTTGAAATAAACATACACTGAATATCAATATCAAGAACATGATAATAAATTTGAGAATACAAATGCTTAAATCTACCAATAAATTCAGTCAATTTTTCTTTAGTATTCTATTTACAATGCATCAAATCAGTTAAGGACACTTGGAGACCAATGTTATTTTGAAATTGTTGAATAAATGCATTGGAAAGTTTTGGAAAAGAATCAATAGAGTAAGGAGGCAAGGAACAATACCATTGCAAGGCCTTATCATGAAAAGTTCTAGCAAACAACTTGACTAAAATCCTATGGTCATGAGCATAGTCACTACAAAGGATTTGAAATATTTTAACATGAGTAATAGGGTCTCCCTTGCCATTGTAATTATCAAGATGAGGCATATCAGCTTCCTGAGGAACATGAGCATGAATAATGTCTAGGGATAAAGGACTTCCCATGTCACATGTAGGAATGGTAAACTTGGATTGAGTTAAAGACACAAGTTGTTGTAAAGAGGACACAGTTTGAGACAAACTGATGATTGTTGAATCATTAGATGAAATAGGTGGTATAGACACACTAGAAACACTAAGTAAAGTGTATGAAGCGGTAGGAATGGAAGACACAAATGGGGGAACACTTGGAACCACAGTTGGAAGAGGATTGGAATAAGTAAACTAAACATTATGATAAGAAGGTTTTGAAGTAGGTTGAGACATAGGAGGAACACTCATAGGAAGAGAGGGAACCGATGTAGTCACTAAAGGAGGAGTATAAGTAGGAATTCTAGGTAAAGGAATAGAAGAAAGTTCTGCACTAGTAACAGGAGGAGTGAATCCTAAATCTTGAGCTTCTTGAGCTAAAGGTTTAACAGTTGAATGCATAATATGAGTAATATCACACAAGAGATTAACACCTTGATCACTATCATGAAAGAATTTCTTATGAGCATCTATAGCTTGAATAAAACCTTGATTAAGATTTTCTTGAGTAAGCCAATTTCCCAATTTATCAAGTTCAGTTGAAAGTTTTTGGACTTGTTTAGAAGGAACTCTTAAAGCATCATCCTCATCATGAGATGAGTGAGAAGAGTTATGCTCCATAGTAGGATTGGAATCATGAATAATCAAATTGTCATCCGGAATCCTAAGAAAAGGAGAGGAAGAATCAGGATCAAAGGCCCCCATAAGTCTACGAATTTGTCTAACCAGAATATTATAAGTAGGACTAGAGGTTGTAAAGCTCATATACCAATGCAAATGCAAAATAAACTAAACTAGGAAAACACAAAGAATGAAAAAATAAATGTTTTTTGTATTTTTACTTTATATGAAATGTAAATGCAAGATCTAACACCATAATAGAAAGAGTTGTCTATTGTGGGTTCACCAAAATGTAAGATATAAAATATGTTGTGTGTAGGGGGAACATAATGTCTTCTTCTTAACCCCAAATTCCCAAAGGAAAGATCCAAATTGATTAACCACAAGAAGATGGTCAATACATAAATGAATCAATCGATGGAGTATATGAATAAAGGAGAAAACCTTATATTCTGTTATGGAAAGGAAATATATAAATCTTAATTGAATTGAAGACAAGTACTAACCTCAAAATATGACAGATCTGAAAAATACTATGTTTTGGTGTCTGTACTCAGTTTCAGGAAATTCTGCATCCAGATCTAGCCTAGAAAAATAGAAATAGAGAAAACCTATAAACCTTCTTCTCTTCTAAGAAAGGTCAACCTTGACCCAAAACATGGGTAAGATCTTACCCCAGGGCACAATCTTACCCTTTTATATTGACCTTGACCTGCACTGTTCTGACAAAAATTCTCTTCATAGATCCTAGAGGTTCGCTAAAAAGGGTACTAAGATCTGATTTATGATTCACTATCCACACTTGTACCTACAAGGAAAAGGGTTTTGTTGTTTGGATGAGGGGTTTTCCTTTGTCAAACCTCGGTTTGGAATCAACCTTGAAAGATAATTGAAATTATAGCAATAAACAAAGTAAATGGAACAATTCACCTTGCTTATGTTGAAACCCTTGTGGAGGATTCAAATCCTTGAATCCATAAGTATGGATACTCCAAATAAATGTAGAATTGTATGTAGGATGTCTCAAATCAATTGCATTAGATCTTTAACACCAATCTTGAATGGATCTTGGAATAGGAAGAAGCTTGAATGGAAATGTGGATGAAGAAATCTTCAACAAGAGGGCTCCATAGAGATTGAATCCTTCAATA
Organism: Chamaecyparis obtusa; assembly: GCA_027943335.1. Taxonomy (NCBI): domain Eukaryota; kingdom Viridiplantae; phylum Streptophyta; class Pinopsida; order Cupressales; family Cupressaceae; genus Chamaecyparis; species Chamaecyparis obtusa. The sequence goes on from BSBK01003170.1 coordinate 646,588, forward strand.
GCTACCAATGGATCTCCTTGATGAATTGGATCTTGAATGCTTGAATTATTGAAGATGAATGAATTCTTTAATTCTTTCCTTCTCCTTCTTTCTTGCTTGATTGCTTGATTTCTCTTGCTTGAGAGATTATAATGAGATGGATATGATAGATTGCAAAAGATGGATTGAAATGAGAGAGGAAGGCTTCCTTTTATACTAGTCTAGGGCACAAAATTCTAGAGAGGCTGACATAAGAGAATTTAATTTCCATTTAAACCTTAACCCTTAGAAATGGACCTAGATTAAATATAATTTAAGAGTTTACTGTTCTAAAATCTGAAACAGTCGACCCAGAAGCGGGAAAATAAACTTTCTGCAGCCCGACATCTGGAAACTTCCAGAACTTGAAATCTAGACCCAGGGTCAAAGTCAAGGTCAACTTTGACCTAGGTAAGGGTTGAGGTTGACCTTGACCCAGAAGGTTGAACTTGACCCTGAGCTCAAGAGTCTCAATTCCTCAAGATCATGTGCCATAAATAGGCTGAAAATAGGTGGAAAGAGAAGTAGAATAGGGGGAAAAAGCTAGATCCAAGTCAAAGACCCATTCAAGGCATTTGACATGACCCCAAACCACTTACTTGGAGGGCTAAACTTGTCCTAAATGGAAGTTCTTCCATTTTTTGATGATACACTTACAAAACACATAGTCACAATCTAGGTTTCAATTTGGAATGAAAGAGTGTTTGATGTGTCTTAAGGAGTGTTTTTAACACTTCTTTTTGAACATTCATTTTAATGCAATCCCATTAATCTAAGTGATGAAAGTGAATATCTTATATCCATATCCTCTCCCCTCTCTGTCATGGAAATTGGGTGAAGAGAAAGATTAAGTTGTTTAATTTTCTTCTAGTGAGGTTTGTCTAGAGGGTGCACTTCCTCTTTAGAGGTTGACCTCAAATTGGTAAATACCCCAACCGGTATATAAATAAGATTGCGAGTAAACTCTAGTGTTATATCTAACCAAGCTCAAGCATGGTGTGTGGATGATGGTTTAGATTAGAAAAACTTTCCTAAGGAGCCTATGTGGTCCATTAGGTTCTTAAGTAAGTCACACACGTACAAAATAATTGGGTGGATGCCACAAAAACACTAAAATGAATTAACTAACAACCTACCTGATCTACCCCCAAAAGTTTGATAATATTTGTACAAGGAGGATAGTAACCTCCCCAAGACACCCATCTTATCGTGCCATCCTTGAGCATTTTTTATCAACTAATATGGCATTGATTGACCAATTGTGTGGTCTTCAATGGCTGTATTCTGATTAGCTCTTGGGAAAGTGCCTAAGTTTGTGAGTAAAGGTTTTCTCAGATAAGCCAATTCCATAAAGTAGAACTACTTGCCCATGTTTTTGATGTTACAAAACTAGTGAAAAACATTTTCAAAACATACAAAAATGAAGAGTTCTACAAATAAATCTTTTCCCAAATTAGTCCATACTTAGTCCAGATTTCTAGTCCAAAAATTATCCAAGCCACCAAATTTTTGTCATCTTGCATTCATCATCATGTCCTTTTCTATCCTCCCACATCATTTTATTCTAGTGTTGTTACTATTGTTTACCATTAGGTCCTCATATCCTAGGCTAGCATAGTCATCTTTCTCATCCCTCATCTCCTTTCCATCTTATTTGGAGTCAATCCTTCATCCTATCTCGAGCTTATCCAAATCCTATTTTGAGCTTATTATTCATCCTAATCTAAGCTTTAGTGTTTCATCCATCTTCATCCCTCATCCCTATCCAACTCATCAACAAATCGTCATGTCATAATTATATTATGATGAGTTTGGTCATCCCACCTTCTTTCCCACTTTATCCTAGGGTGAACCCACAATAGTGGGTTACACTTTTTTGCCTGAACGGACACTGAACTCTACATTTTGAAAAAAACTTTCAGATTTAGATGCATATTATCGTTAAAACATTTGAAATCAGAAGATGAATTAAATGAGAGTCTTTTAGGATTTTATTTCTAGATTCTAAATATATTTTCTATTTTTAGTTTTTAATTGATTTGAATGGTTTTTTCTTTCTCCTACAAAAAATGGTATGTGGCTAAAAATGTCATTTTCAAAGAGTTGCATTGTTTTCATAGAGCATAATTTTTTTCTAAAATAGATATCAATGTGATTCATTTGAATTTACTTTTGTAACATTCATACAAAGGACATGCAATTAGTTTGACAAAATTATCACTATTATTTCACATTTTATTAATGTTTGAAGTTGACTAAACCGTAATTTTGACATACCTTGACTACATAGCTTATAACTTGTTGTTTATTTGTCTAATTTATTTTTTATTTCTTTTGATAGAAAGAGAACTTAAATACCTAGGGCATATATATTTTTTAGATTTTTTTTTTCTCTCATTTACTATTTTTCCATAAGCATCAAACATAGAGTTAGACATACGGTGAAATATCTATGTTTAGTAAAACTAAAAATACAAAGTCATAATAAACATAATATATATTAACATTATAATAATTGGAAATATTTTTCTCTGTAGTAACTTACTACATAGATAGGTTTTTCAAATGGATTCATTTGATCTACCAAAAGATAAAGTTGAAGTGATTTTTTGTTAGCATTTTAATAGGTGCGAAGCAGACTCCATTGTAGGTATGAATGAGGAGTATAGATGTTATATCAATGTTTTTCTTATCTAAGAGGCTTTGAGATAACCATTTAAATTTAATTCCTTCAAATGGAACCTCTCAAGGCTTAAATCATCATATTTTATTAAAAATGTGTTATTTCAGCAAAAATCAACACGTCTAAAAAAGTGTAACCCACTATTGTGGGTTCACCCCCTATTCCAATGATGATGCAATTATTTTTTATCATGATGAGTACATTGAAAACCTTAGCAAGCTTTCTCCAAGAGCCACCCAAAACCCAATCATCCCTCCAAACTACCCCATCATGCTTCCATGCACACCCACTAGTACTCCTTGTCATACCTTTGGCAAGGGAAATCCATTATTACATTCATCCACACCTTCTTCCTATGTTGTACCCACATATCCCATTCATACATTATTCTTGCCTCCATATTCTCCCATAGTCATATCCAAAACACCATATTTCTACAATGATCCTACCACCTATATCCCTAATCCAGATCCACCATCTCATTAACCTCCAAGTCCTCTAGTGAACCTTATTTATCCAATGCATCACCCTAATCCTCATACTATTGCTAATCCACCATCCAATCTATCCTACCTTTCTTCTCCATCTATTCCATCCTATCTCAAACCACCATCTTCTATTCCTATCTACATTACCACAAATCCCCTTCCACAATCTACCTACATCTCTTAATCCACTTCATATTCCATACCCCAATTCATCACCCCTACCCCATTAGTTAGTCAATCTAGTTCACAAGTCACCTCCATGCCTACTTATGTGAAATATCTAGCCATGCCATCTCCTACACCCGTTTCTACACCATCATTCATCCAACCAAGTTCACAAGCCATTGTTGCACCACCATATGTGGAATATCTTACCTTCCCACCATCTACACATTCTGATCCTTCAACTAAACCTCCAACATGTAATTCTGCAATTATTTTCACAAGGAATTTGATAAAAAATCCCTCATCTAATCTTGGTGACTCATTTCACCTCACTGCCTCATTTGAAGCCATTAGTGATGAGGCCCATGCACCTCCCACACACATCATTCCTCTTCCATCTCCCACACATATAATCCTTCTTCCATCAACCCCACTTATTGATCCTCTTCCATCTCCTAATATCATTGAATCCCTTACATCTATTGACTCCATCCAATTACCATCCACATCTCCTCCTCCTAGCATTATACAAACCCTAACCAATGAACCTCATGACTCTACCCTTCTGCCCTCTATCATAGTTAAAAAAAACCTCCCATACTTCCATCTACTCCATCTGAAGAGTCCACCCTTACACCCCCCATCACACCATCCACACCAATCCAATCATGTCAAGATCTTGTCCAAAAGTGTGTTGAAATATATATTAACCTGAATGAAGATTGCATCATTCCATCCACTCCTCTTAAGTTTCTACCATCTCACTTCATCCATTACATAATCCATTGTTTCCATCAACTCCATCTCATGATCTTTTGTTATCCACTCCTCCAAATCAAGATCCTCCCATTATAACTATTCCATCTCAAGATCCATTACCATCCCCCATCCTAGTCAAAATCCCATCATCCCATTCCCTCCACTTCATGATCCTTTATTGCCTCCAATCCAAACTATCCCACCACCATCACTCTATCCCCTTGGTTCACTTATATTTATTAATGGAAGTTAAATTGTAGTAGAATAAATAAGTTTCATATCCACCACTTAACACTCCACCTAATAGTGGATTCACATCTTGTTACCCAAGTAAGAAGTATCCTATCTTGGATTGAATGAACAAGAAATGAAATTATCAAGGTAAAGTATTAGGCCTCCATAAAAAAGGTACCCTAAAGCTCATCCATGTCCAAAAACATCCATGATGTTAGGGTATTAGTTGTACCTCTAAGGCCACTTCATCCAAAAATGTTGGTGAAACTAATGAAAAATTCAAGGGTACTTCCAAACCCACCATCACATCTTCACATCATTCCTCCAAAACATTTAACACCATCTTACCTCCTCCATCATTTCAATCCAAGAAAATCTATCACATTCCTCCTTCATCCTCTAAATCCATTTTGGGTCCCTACATCCCAAAATATACCATCACATATCCTCCACATACCAAATCCATTTTGGGTCCTTATGTCCCAAAATATCATCCTATTTCTTATCCTACTTCATCCTTCATCTAGAAATCCCATATCCCTATCGACCACCATAAAAATCCCACCCCTTACATTCCTAGTTAGGATCAATGCAGATACATATCCACATGCACCATCCCCCATCCCCCGCTATAATTTCATCCATATCTCCTCCATCTCATACAAATTCTCATGCTCATTTCAATGCCCCTCACAACAATTTGGATGCCAGATAAAATATGCATAAATATAACAATCCACAAAATCCAAAGATTTCCATGTCGACTCCAAAAGACATGCTCAAGAAAAGTAAAATCCAATAAAAAATGTACTAGATGCCAAAGGCCACAAAGGCCCACCAAAGTAAAAGCAAAAACTATGTGGATCCCAAAGCAAAAAGATGAAATGCATCTAAAAGAAAAATCCACAATGGCATAAAAAATCGCTAATCCACCAGCTAATCATTCCTTTCCTCCATCTCCTAGATCTATTTTGGGTCCTTATGTCCCAAAACTACCTATCATAAATCCTCCATCATATCCACATGCATCATCCACTTTCCATCCATTCCTTCCACCCACCTCACAACATGTGCCAATGTTGGTCCTAAAAACATCCCCCTCTCAGGATCATTTCCCATAATTCCCTCCCAAACACTTCCCACCACCACATCCCCTACCCCACATTTATCCTCCATCACAACCATCTTATCCATGCCTTGGTATAATTCACTCATCCGAAATAAGGTTGTACCAACATCTAGTGATAACTCCAAATGAGTTCCTATTACCTTGATATTGAACTTGATGATTGAGTCCTCCATCCATCTAATCCTTATCATTCCATCTATAAAATCCTTCCAAAAACTAAAAAAGAATCATCTATTGGTGAAAAATTGACAAACAAGTGCCTTGGACAAGTACCATGATGAAAACCAGGCAAACATGCATCATGCATAATCCCTCCATCTTGTTCCTCTCCACACTTGGGGCCTAGTTCTTCTAGCTACCTCTCCATCCCTCCCTTCATCTCACTTGCCTACCATACCTATCATATCTTATCCATTTCACCTCATCCATCCTCCTTTGGATCTTGATAACAAGATAAAGGTCACTATGTATACATTCTTTTGGGTACCTTTTGGCATCCATTTCCCTATCACAATTTTCATCCACCTCCCTCATCCACCCATTATCCTAGCTTCCACATACCTCCCTCATCTTCTTGTTCTCATATCTTCCATCCTATCATACCACTCCTAATGCCTCCTCATGCATGACCTATCCTAAGTGGGGGCATCATATTCCTTGGTGACATATGTCTTGGAGACCCTATCACATCTATCTTCCCATATCCTCATCCTTGTTCTAGTTTCATCTTGTCATACATCCTTTAATTTTCCAATCCTTATCTTCCTCCATTTATTTACAAAAATCCTTCCATCCATTAATCCATTTCTATTGATGCTTCTATCATCAAATAACCCCATTATCTCCTCCATCTTTCCATCACCTAGTACTTCCCTTGTCATTGGTATCTATCTCTAGGCTACCCCCATACACCCAATTTCATATCCAAACACTCCTAGTGATCTACCATCACATGAAAATCCTATCCATATCCTCTAGCTATCCAGAATAAACATCAATCAACCCATCCAATCACATCCTTAGTCTTGTTCCTATCCTTGATCACAATACAATCATCATCATTGGGATGCATCCTTCCCCATCCTTGTGTTGTTTTAGGATATATGATTTCCTCATCACCCTATCCAATGTTAATCTATCTTGTATTTTTATCTTTCCCTAGTGAACATCATGCATATCTTTGTATCATCACCTTTATCCCCAATCCCTTGTACATATTGTAGCTTGTGTCTTGTACATAGAATTAGTCATGTCTCCACATAGGCCCATTTTTACATATGTATCTTTAGCTCTCATCCTTTATATTAGTTAGCCCTTGTGTCATCATGGCCTTGGTCCCTATCTAGCTGGTGCTTCAATAATCATCCCATAGTCTGTTTGAGGTTCGAGTGTCTCACTTGTCTCCTATCATAGGAATCCTAGTCTAGAAATCCATCATCAGTCTTTGCAAGATGTATCCTTCCTTATATTAGACCAATCATGATGCAGGAGCATCTTGGGTTCTTGAAAATCTTGTATCACTAAAAACATGTTAGAGTTGTTAGATGTTCTTGGTAGCTTCTTTTGGGATCTCGGTGAATTATTCTTGTTTCCTCCGATGGGGCTCGGTTGCTTCTCGGTTTGGTTGCTCACCGAGTTGGTTCAGTTATTCATCAAGTTGGTTCGGTTGTTCATCGAGTCAGTTTTGGTTGCTCCGTAGTCTTTCTCACCAAGTGGTTTATTTTGGTTCTTTGTTGAGGCCAACTTGTGTATTTGATTTGGGTCACAAATTTAATGATTGCATCAATCACTGGGAAGTATGTGGACCTAAATCTAGGTCATTTATTTCTCCAATGTTGGATCTAAAGGATCTTTAGAGATGATATGTTTAGTGGTATCTTGTATAAATAGAGTAGTATGTTATAAATTTGAGGGGAATTTTGGGTGGAGGATAAAATCAAAAGGTTGAGAGATCATTGTATGTTTGAGTACTATTTGTATTTGATTTCTGATTGTATCAGCCATAACTGGGAAGGCCTTACAACCTGACATGTATGAAGTTTGTGATGAATGAATAATAAATTTTATACATTCTCTCTCTCTCTCTCCCATTCTCATGTTGTTTCTTCTGAGTGTTGATCTTGTAGGCAGGTCAGTAGTTGGGTGTGCCTTTGGCCCCATAATCCTCCCTCCTTGTGTCAGGTGGTATTAGGGCTAGGTTAGATCTGGTTCCTTCTTTTAAGTCCTAGCTAATATCTTGTTGTGGGGTGGTAGATTGCGATATGACCTACAATTGCAGAGGGTTTCAAGGTGGTTCAAAGGTGAGATGAAAATTCTAGCTTAACAAATATGCTAAGATAGATTAGTGCTAGATTAGAAGCTATTGAGACAACCTAATGAAGAGGAAGATAGATTGATGATGTTAGTGATGAAGAAGTTGAGGATGAACATGGTAAAGAAGAACCTACATCTGTGATGGATCCTGGTGAAGAAATAATTTTGAAGGCATTAACAAATTTGAAGGCTACACCGTATTTCAATCCTCTTGAATATAGTGGAAGGCTGGATTCAGATGATTTGATGGATTGGATAACCAAGAAGGAAAAGTATTTTGAATATGAAAATATTTCAGAGGTAAAGAAGGTGAAAATTGCAAGTACAAAATTGAAAAGTCATGCATCCTTATGGTGGGAGCATCTACAATTGGACAAAAAGAGGAAAGGCAAAGAAAAAATCAAGGTATGGAATAAGATGGTGAACAAATTGAAAGACAAGTTTCTACCTTGTGATTATTAGATTAACCTAGTTAGAAGAATGAAAAGTTTGAAGTAGAAAGATAGCTCAATAAAAGATTATACTGAGGAATTCTATAGATTAGACATCAAATCTAGACATATTGAGGATGAGGTAGAAAGAATTGCTAGATACCTAAATGGGTTAATAGTTTATATTCAAGAAGAAATCAGTTTGGTTAAGTTGGAAAGTATTGAAGAAGATTATCAATTTTCCCTAAAAGCTGAGGAGAAATTGAAAAAAAGACATGAGAAAAGACAAAGAGGAAGAGGTGGTAGATTCCCTAGAGGAAGAGGTAGATCTTATGGTGAAAATAGTAGATCTGATCAAGAGAAAACAAATCAGGATAAAGGAAAGACTGAGTGGAAAGGTGAAGGTTCTTCTAGAGGAAGAGGCAGTAACTACTAAGGTGGCTATGATAGAGGTGGATTCTGAGGAACTTGTTACAATTGTGGAGGAGAAGGACATAGGTCATTTGAATGTACACATACAAGAAATAAAGCTGGTAGTAGTAGAAATGCCTTGGTACAAGAAGACTCATCAAATGAACCAGAGAAGGAAAATAACTTGATCGTCAGAAGAGCATTATGGAGTGAAAGTAAAAGGGAAAGATCCGGTAAGGAAAAGTTTGTTCAAGACCAGATGTAGAATTGCTGATAAAGTATGGAAGGTAATCATTGACAGTGGAAGCTCGAAGAATTTGGCATATGAGGAAATGGTTGCAAAGTTGCAGTTGGAAATGTTGAAACACCTGAACCCCTATCAAATTTCATGGATCAAGGATGAGCATACACTATTGGTAAGTGAAAAATGACATGTGAATTTGAAAATTGGAAAGTACTATGATAAGGTGTTGTGTGATATTATGCCTATGGATTATTGTCATATTTTTTTTGGTAGACCTTGACAATATGATAGACATTGTATATATGATAGGAGATTGCATAAATATACTATTTGGGCTGATGGGAGAAGAAAAATATTGTTACCTTTGATTGAAGAATCTTTTGGTAATATTCATACATCTGTAAAAGTTTTTTTTATGGAAGGAAGAAAGTTTGTTAAGGATTTGAAGAAGATTGATGTATGTTTTTTTATAAATCCTAACAAATTGAGTGAGTAGATAGTGGATAGTGTCCCTGAAGAGGTTAATAAATTAATCACTAAGTACAAAGAGATCATCTCTGATAATGTACTTGATGGTTTACCACTGAAGAGAAACGTTGATCATTGTATGGATCTAATTCTTGGAGCTAGTTTTTCAAATAAAGCACCGCATCGATTGCCACCTACTAAGAATGGGGAACTTAACCTAAAAATCCAAGAGTTGTTACAGAAAGGTTTGATTAGAGAAATTTTGAGTCCATGTGCAATACTAGATGTATTAGCACCTAAGAATAATGGAGATTGGTGAATGTGTATAGATTCCAGAGCAATCAACAAGATAACAGTGAAATATCAGTTTTCTATATCAAGAATGGATGACATATCAGATAGTTTGAGTGGAGTAAAGTATTTTACTAAAATTTATTTGAAGAGTGGATATCATCAGATTAGAATAAGAGAAGGTGATGAATGGAAGACTAATTTCAAGACAAGAGAAGGTTTGTATGAGTGGTTAGTTATGCCTTTTGGTTTAACTAATGCACCGAGTACATTTATGAGATTGATGAATGAGGTTTTGAAGAAATTCTTAGGTAAATTTATGATTGTATACCTGGATGACATTATGATATTCAGTAAGACTAGAGAAGAACATTTGTTGTACATTAAATAGGTATTGCAAAGATTGAAAGAAGAAAATTTGCAAAATGTTCCTTCATGAAAGAGGAGATTGTATATTTGGGATTTGTGATTTTAGATGATGGGTTGAAGATGGATGCGGAGAAGATTGAAGCTATTTTGAATTTCCCTACACCTAAAAATCCTAATGAAGTAAGATCATTTCATTGTTTAGCAAGTTTTTACCAAAAGTTTATTAAAATTTTTAGTGCAATTTGTAATGCTATGACTTAGACTATGAGAGGAGATAAAAGAGAATTAAAGTGGACACATGGAGTTAATAAATTTTTTGAGACTTTGAAGCAGAAGGTTTCTGAATTGCCTATGTTAGTTTTACTTGATTTCAATAAGGTATTTCAAGTTAAATGTGATGCAAGTGGTAGTACAATAGGAGATATTTTGACTCAAGAAGGTAAACCTATTACTTTATTTAGTGAGAAATTGAATGATGCTAAAAGGAAATATTCTTTGTATGATCAAGAGATCTATGATATTGTTCAATCCATAAAGCAATGGAGACATTATTTGATACCAAGTGAATTTGTGTTATATACTGATCATAAGGATTTATAGTATTTGGGTAGTCATAATAAGTTGAATCAGAGACATATGAAATGGGTTGAGTATTTGTAGAGTTATACATTTGTGATAAAACATAAGTGTGGAGTCACTAACCGAGTTGCTGATGCATTGAGTAGAAGAAGATCTTTGATGACTAAAATGAGAATTGAAGCTCTTTGTTTTGATAAAATGAAGGATTTGTATGAAACTAACCTTGATTTTTCTGAGCCATGGAGAAAGTGCAAAGAACCTGTTGGAAAGTTGACCTCACTAAGAATATATGACTAGTTTTGTGTTGTCATTATGGCAACAAAGTCATATGAAGTTTTTATAGTCAGTGCACTAACTTGAAAGATCATAATTCGGCTAAGTATGGAAGACAGAGCAGACAGTGAAGCACTTGATGATCACAGCATTGACGCACGTGTGTATGATTGAGCTTTGGTATGTGCCCTTGGATATAAGCTTTTGATTATGTCATTATGCTAAGTCTAAGAACACATGGTCAGATTTGATGGTATCGAGAAGTTACAAGTCTAAGTGACACTGGCAGTCAAGCGATAAAGAAAAACAAAGCATGCAATCGACATATACTTTTTAATTAGCGTATATTATTTTATTTTGTAAAGGCAATGCACTATTGTAATAGTGATTTAAACATGTTATTATCATTGTATGTAAACATGCTTGAGCCAATTAATTTGGAAGCATTGTATGTGTTAGATGTAATACCCTCTCCTATGGTGATACTTGGACTTTCTGATTTGGACATTTTATTATGATGGTTAGAACTATATATTTACATTTATGTTTTGTGGATGATGATAAGTTTATCAGATGATTGATAGGCTCATTTATGGTTATCATTTATATGTTTATGAAATTTAGAAAACCATCTATCTTTATGTGTTTTATGGAGCTAACCCAAGGATTTGAATCTAACCATTATCATGATGTTTTATGTTTCATGGATATGCGTCTGATGTGTTTTCATGACTCAGGATGAAGTCATAGTTACTCACTTAGTTGAGGTCCACAAGATGTATCGATCCTAGTCATCTATTTTCATATATCTGATTTGTATGTATATCCATATGTATACATGTATCTCTTCTTGGTGATGTAGGATTGCAGGTACCGGGTATCATCTCCACCTGGCTTCACAGGTCTAAGCGATCCCTCAAAATCCTTGATCATTATTGTTATTACAGATATATCACCAAGGTTCCATGAGAAGAAACTCTACCTCTGACCCTTTTATCCTTAGGCGGGGAGTCCTGAGTCAGTCTCCTGTGTGGATGATGCATATTGTTTCTTTCATGTTTTGAAAGGTTTATGTTGTGATCTAGATTATGTGTATAAGGAATCTTCTCCTATGTGGATGATGCATATTGTTTCTTGGATTTGTTTCTTTCATGTTTTGAAAGGTTTATGTTGTGATCTAGATTATGTGTATAAGGAATCTTCTCCTATGTGGATGATGCATATTGTTTCTTGGATTTGTTTCTTTCATGTTTTGAAAGGTTTATGTTGTGATCTAGATTATGTGTATAAGGAATCTCTTATTTTATATTTATATATATATATATATATATATATATATATATATATATATATGAAGATCATGATTATATTTTATGGATATGAATTAGTAGTGGATTTAAATTATAATGTATTTGGTTTAAATAATAATATTCATAATATTTAAAATATTTGTAATATTAATAATAATGTGTCTTACTTATGGTATATGTACCATAAGCATATGGGCGTACACATATGCCTATGAATACATATATAAATATATATTATTATTATATAATAAATTAATTATGTGAAGGAAATTATTATGAAACTTTGGTAAGTCTATGTTATTTTTATATTTGGGAAATGCTTTTGGTAAATTACCATAGTAAGTTAGTAAAATTATGGTGCGGGAGCACCTCAGCTCTTGAAATTTGTGGCAAATTTCATAATATTGAATGTCTTAGTTTTTAGACTCTCGTGGGACCATGCCTACAAAATGGTTAAATAGATTAAAATTGCATGTAAAAATAGATTAAATGACATTTGTAACCAACAAGCATAATAAGATTATCATTAGTCATCGAGTAGATAGATTGTTTGTGTAACTGTCTAAGATTGTCTGTTATTAGACAACATTATGTAAGCATGGGTAAGGGGATGGTTTTGATAACTACACCCAAGAATCTTGATAAAGAGATTAATAGAAAGGAGAATAGGAGTTACGAGGGAGATAGAGAGAAAAAGAAAGTAGAGGAAATCAAAATGGCTCTCTGGTTGCCGCCAAAGAGCCATGCATTTGAAATTGCAGATTAAATGTTAAAGAAGTTTGTATTTTGGAGTTAATGTTAAGAAAGTGTTCTTTGAAATAAGTTTTGTTAATCATAACTCTAGTATTATTCTCCTTTGCAATTCATGTTCTTTGTGCTGCATGTAGTTCTTGTCTATGCTAATTCCTTAGCTCAAGAGAGTTGGCTCCACGAACTGAACCATAGCCATTATATATTGCAATGCTATCGGGTTTGTTTTGAGTTTGTGTTAATTGATAACAGAAAGAAAGTCTGTCTTGTTATTGTTTTCAGGCTTTTATGAAGAATTCATCATTGAATTGAGTTTCAAGTTGATAGTTGATACCAAGCAACACATTTTGTTTATGCATCGAGCCTTCTAAGTTTTTGTTAACAATAATATGGTTTTGGGTTTTGTTGAAGGAATATCCCAATTTAATGAATCGGGTTGTTGGCTGTCATCAAGGGAACAATAATAGTTTAATTTATCTTTATGTTCTAGTTTGTGACAGTCCCGATTTGGGATGTTAATGGTCACTCTATTCAGCAAGAATGGATTTTAAAACTATTTTTGGAGTCGGGGATATGTTTGAGTATCTCTAACTGGAACAATTTTCAAAGAAATCGTTACATGCATTTTGGGTTGGTGGCAAGCCAAGCTATCAGAAAGGGCATGGAGTGGTAAGACATGCATTGAAGCTAAGAGACACATTTCATAAGACACCTTGGAAGAGTCGAAGGAGAGTCATTACAAGGGAAAGGTGGCGGACATGGATTGAAAAGTATGCTCATGTTTTGATAGACCACAAGATGTTAATAAAGTGTGTAGAGAAGGTGGCAGATTCAGTTGCCTTCACAAAGGAGAAAAAGATGGATAGTCCACTGAGCATACAATGTTTGGAGAACATAGAACGACTATGGATATGAGTGGACACTCAAGTCGATAGTCACAGAGAATGACAAAGTGGCATGCCGATTTAAAGAATCTTGAAGAAAACTGAAGAAGTAATGGCATAGTTGTAGAGACAACGGTTTCTCCAATGCAGACTTAATGAAGCCATTGATGGATTTTCAGGTGTAGTAGTGTGTGATGACTCATATTACATTAGAATGGTATCAGAGCTTAGAAGATTCTAAGTGTGTAGAAGGCAATCTACACCAAGCAATAGTGTGGGTTTATGGTTGAAAGAGTGATCCATCAAAGCTGCAAAAGAATGACATAGTTCTTGTGTGAAGATCTCATGAGTAGAGGTCTAGATATTGTCTCCACCAAGATGAGGCTGGGTAGAAGGTGACAGTGAGAAACCACTAAGAGAAGGGTGGTCAGCATCTACCAGGATCTTGGGTGGGTAAGATGGCCATATAGTAGTTGGGTGAAGCAGCATGAAGCAATGTGGATAGCGACCAATAGGCACTCCTTTGATGGGTGTCAATTGCAGCATCAGAGTGCACAACCAAAGCATGCCCAACTCAGCATTTCCATGGGACATGGACATGTTTTAAGCCTGGGAGTATGGTGCGGGAGCACCTTGGCTCTTGAAATTTGTGGCAAATTTCATAATATTGAATGTCTTAGTTTTTAGACTCTCGTGGGACCATGCGTACAAAATGGTTAAATAGATTAAAATTGCATGTAAAAATGGATTAAATGACATTTTTAACCAACAAGCATAATAAGATTATCATGAGTCATCGAGTAGATAGACGGTTTGTGTAACTATCTAATATTGTCTATTATTAGACAACATTATGTAAGCATGGGTAAGGGGATGGTTTTGATAACTACACCCAAGAATCTTGATAAAGAGATTAATAGAAAGGAGAATAGGAGTTACGGGGGAGATAGAAAGAAAAAGAAAGCAGAGGAAATCATAATGGCTCTCTGGCTACCGCCAGAGAGTCATGCATTTGAAATTGCAAATTAAATGTTAAAGAAGTTTGTATTTTGGAGTTAATGTTAAGAAAGTGTTCTTTGAAATGAGTTTTGTTAATCATAACTCTAGTATTATTCTCCTCTACAATTCATGTTCTTTGTGCTGCATGTAGTTCTTATCTATGCTAATTCCTTAGCTCAAGAGAGTTGGTTCCATGAACTGACCCATAGCCATTATATATTGCAATGCTATCGGGTTTGTTTTGAGTTTGTGTTAATTGATAACAAAAAGAAAGTCTGTCTTGTTATTGTTTTCAAGATTTTATGAAGAATTCATCATTGAATTGAGTTTCAAGTTGACAGTCAATATCAAGCAACACATTTTGTTTATGCATCAAGCCTTCTAAGTTTTGGTTAAAAATAATATGGTTTTGGGTTTTGTTGAAGGAATATCCCAATTTAATGAATCGGGTTGTTGGTTGTCGTCAAGGGAACAGTAATAGTTTAATTTATCTTTATGTTCTAGTTTGTGATAGTCCCGATTTGGGATGTTAATGGTCACTCTATTCAGCAAGAATGGATTTAAAAACTATTTGTGGAGTCGGGGATATGTTTGAGTATCTCTAACTAGAACGGTTTTCAAAGAAATCGTTACATGCATTTTGGGTTGGTGGCAAGCCAAGCTATCAGAAAGTGCATGGAGTGGTAAGATATGCATTGAAGCCAAGAGACATGTTTCGTAAGACAACTTGGAAGAGTTGAAGGAGAGTCATTATGGAGGAAAGGTGGTGGAAATGGATTGCAAATTATGCTCATGTTTTGATAGATTGCGAGATGTTAATGAAGTGTGTAGAGAAGGTGGCGGATTCGGTTGCCTTCACAAAGAAGAAAAAGATGGAAAGTCCATTGAGCATACAATGTTCGGAGAACATAGAATGACTATGGATATGAGTGGACACTCAAGTTGACAGTCACAGAGAATGACAAAGTGGCTTGCAGATTTAAAGAATCTTGAAGAAAACTGAAGTAATGGCATAGTTGCAGAGACAACGGTTTCTCCAATGCAGACTTAATGAAGCCATTGATGGATTTCTAGGTGTAGTAGTGTGTGGTGACTCATATTATAGAAAATTATTCCTAAAACTTTTATTATCTATTTTGTCATCCTCAAAATTAGGAGACATAGATTAAAATCTTATTAAATAAAATTTATTATCCCTTCACGGGAATGGTTATGCAAACCCTATTATTAATGAATAACTGATGGATAGTTGGGATGGTTACATTGGTTGGATTACCTGTGCAACCACTCCCTCCAATCTATATATAGGAGAGATCTCTTGTGTGAGTGGTGGTTGGATAGGAGTTGGTTCAAGAAGAAATGATAATAAGATGAGTACTATGCTTGTAGGAAAATTATATTTGTGAGGAGAGAACTCATTATTCTCTGAGTTTGGCATTTTGTTGTTTTGGGTAGGGGCTGGAGATTGAATCCATAAGGATTTGAAGGAGTTTGGAAGAGATTGAGAGGATTGGATCCTTCTTCATCAACCAAATCCTCGTAGGACTCTAGGTTGGAATCCTTCTTGAGAGTTAACTCTCCTTTGTGATATGAAATGATGAAATTTTGGTTGAATGTTTCTCTGTATGTTTGTTGTCGATATAGGTTGCAGAATGTTTATGTTATATATCACTGTGTCTGTATTTTTTTGATAAGAGAATATGGACATATATCGAATAAGAATTACTTCCTATGCTTTATGAATATGAAGAATACTTCCTTCTTGCATCTGTAAGAGTCTAGGGACTCCATAGAATTTTCATTTCATCTACTTTTATAACCAGAACGTCCATGAGTGCTTCCAGGCTTTAGAATTTTTGTTTCAACCTTACTGTTCCATATCATTTTTAGCACCACCCTTCTTCATCCAGATATAGAACAGAGTTTTTAGATAGATAGGATGGATTTATGGCCATTTTTGAAGGGAAACTAGGAAATCTCAAATGGGTTGTGCCCAGATTAGGCAACCATAGTCCCCATAATTCCCAATTTTAACCGCAAGTCAGAGCTGGTAGTCATTTTTGTAGTTTCTAGCAATCAGTACAAACGTGAAGTTAGTGTCAATTGAGCAAGTTTATGTCAAGTATAGTTAGTGTCAACTGAGCAAGTTTATGCTGAGTACAATTAGTGTCAACTGAGCAACTATATATTGAGTGATGTTAGTGTCAACCAAGCAAGTTTATGCCAAGTGCAGTTAGTATCAACTGAGCAAGTTTATGTTGATTGAACATCTGCTAGTGTAATACCCCAAAAATGGGCTATAGGTTCATTAACCTCCTACATCATCATATTGAATGAAATCAACATCAAAGTCCTAACCAAAGGCACATTTGAACATCATTGAATCCTAATTGATTATCTCAAATTCTGCATCGGGGAATATTCCTAGTAATATTCCTATTTATCAATAATTATCTTTGATTTAATGATTATTTGGTGATAAATCCTATTTATCCTAAAGTTTGATTAATTGAATATTCTCAATATTTAATTAATTAGATTTAATTCTGCCACTTAATTATTTAATTGAATTTAATTATATTTATTCCTAATTATTATTATTCAAATTTAACAATAAATCAAAATTCCTATCATTAATTGATTAAATTCTTATTTAATTGATTAAAGCAAGTTGTCATATTTAATGATATTATTTTGGAATAAAAGTTTGATTTAATAATTGATTAACCCATAAATCAATTGTTTTATTTTCAAAATCAGTTACGTTGAGGATAAATCACTTTATTTATTTATTTAATTCATGATTAATTATGCACATCTAGAAAATAGTTAAACTATAAATCAGAAAATCAATTCAAGTTGTTTTAAAAATAAACTCAACTCTATTTTGAGTTGAAATCTGATCTCAACTTATGATTTAAATCAAAAAGCTATTTTTGCATGATTTATTGTGAGTTAACTATCTTTAATTCCTTGTTCACTCAAAAATCAACTGAGTGATTTATGGCTTTTTCCATGCATCCCCAAAGCCCTAGATTTCTTTAAAACCAAGGCTCAGCTCTTTAATCTCATATCTCATAATTGTGCAAACTTATGCTGGCGAATTGGTATTTGAAGAATTGGAGCTTCTTTTGCGAATCAACAACTTTGTGAGATCATTCATATTTTAGCATATCGTTGTTAGATTAATTATATTGCATATCAGTTTTTCATATAGATTAGATTCATATCAGATTTTTCATATTATTGCATAGAAAAACCAAAAAAGAGAGATTAATTTGCATCTAATTCATATCTAGATTTTGCATTTAAATCCTTCATTTAGGTGTTGTCAAGGTCACTGATCTCGGTCCAATCTGAGAATACATACTCGCATCTACTAGAAGGCAGTAAATCACCTAGTTAGTTTAGTTTTCAATTACTTGCATGATTTTGATTTTTGCTAACCTCTAATGTTTTATTGAAGTGTTGTGTCTACAAAAAGGTACAAAATTCACACACACATTTTTGGCGCCCACCGTGGGGCCCTGAAATGGGTTTTCATTCAATTTCTATCAATTTCTATCATCTTCTTGTCATTTTCTGTTCCAAGCTGCGATTTTTAATTTTTGTCCATACAATTTTCATATGAGTTTTGTCAGAAACTCGTATCAGGAGATACCCACTATCGTACGATAGTTTATTTGATTGAGGATCAAACCGTCAGAAATACAGTGTCATTTGGAAACCCTATTGTCGTATGATCTGATACCTAGTGTCGTACAAGTTTCTAGACTTTCATCTGGGAGGTGACCCACTGTCGTACGAGTTTAAGTGCCAGGTTTCAATTGTCGTTTCACTTTTTCAGGTAGTTTTCCAGATTTGTTTTCTTGATTTGGACTAACAGCTAACATTAACAATTGAAATTTGATTGGTTTATGTTGGTTTTAATTGGGAAAAGCGTGAGAATTGCTAAAAATAGGTAAGAATCTACTAAGCGCATTGTGAGGAATTCAGGTAATCTCCTCAGCTGATAATGTTTTGATTTGGATTAAAAATAACTCGTGTGTCAAGCTTGTGCGACCTTTATTGCTTTCATATCACAAATTTCATTTTGGGCTATTAAAAATGAACATAGATTTTCTTTTCAGCATCTTTGTTACACATAGTAAATAGGCCCTATGAACACTATTCATGGCTCTTGAGAGAGTGGGTTTCCAATGAAACTCTTCTCAATGAAGGAACCCTTGTAGGTAGGGAGGATACTGAGGGAGTCTCACATTCTACTAGATTTCTGTGTCTTCAGCTTTTGATTGATACATTCTCTCTCTGGAGAGGTTGATATATCATGAGTGGTTAACATCATAGATCTTTGTGACATAATCTTGGTCTCAGTGTGTCGGATTAATCTGTCTACTTTGTTTGGGTTAAAAGTGAAAAGGCTAGAGGATTACGCTCTACTCCCTTTTTGGGTAGTACCAAAAACTCAGATCCTTAAATCTGGAACCAGTCTCCATGTGGTATATTTTATGAGTCACCTTTAGAGAGGGTTAACCATAGTGGACATTCACTTAATTGGGTCAACCACATTGACGGAACCTCAAGTGGTAATAACCATTTTCACCATGGTAGTGACAACCACTATATAAATGTCCTTGTGGAAGAAATCTCCACAGGTGTGGTCTCTTGTTGGGCTGTCAGATCTCCCTAGCAGCTCCTGATTGATTAAATTCTTAGACTGTGTCAAAACCCTAATGTGCTTGGATTGGAGTTCACCCTCTTGAGATCATAAAAGTTGCAGAGTCAGACCATTACTAAAAACCCTAGTGAGGCCAAAATTTTCATTTTTCTAGCAATATGTGCGTTATTGCAAATTTTTTTGGAACATACACTGTTAGCACTCCTATGGATTAGCACAACTCAGTCACTTGATTGTTCATGCACAGGGTTGCTTTGTCCTTTGTTCATTGTTTTCATACATGCTTGAAATCACTTGCTTGCTATTTTGCGTGCTTGTTTATCTATTTCGTTACTAAAAATGAATCAATCTGCTACAATCTTCAAATCTAGACAGATAATTTTGTGAACAATCTGAAACCAAAAATCTAAAAAATTGCAAAATCTGATGTCAAACACCTTTCTGGAGTCAACAATCATTTTGTAAAGTTAGAAAGTCATACGAATTTTGGCTATTGTCATTTCAAAACCCCCAGATTGTCGTATGGTATCAGGTACATTATCATATGAGTTTTGTTACCAGTCAATTCCAAAGAGTCAAAAACCCTGCTATCAACTGTCGTGCGAGTTTTGCAATAGTCATATGAGTTTTTCAATTGTCATTTCATGCTATACCCATTGTCGTATGAGCCTGTAGAAAGTCATTTGAGAAATTTCAAAAAGTTGTTAGAACTATTAGAGACTCGGCTTTTCCAGCCTATTTCCAGAGTCTGTGAAACAAATCACTGTGTCAGGAACAAAGCAGAAAATACTAAGAATCCAATCATTTTCCTAAAGTGGCCTTTTGAATTTGATTTAGCCTTTTGTTTAATTGATTTAAGTCTTTATCATCTTGTGTCAAAACCTTGTCATAACTATCAATCTTCAATCCATCATCAAAATGGCTAAGTGTTGTGAACTCATGTCTGCTATCTTTTGAGAATCTACCCATACATCTAGGGCATAGTCTCCTTCATCTAAGTCCAATCTAAGCTTCAATCAATCAAACCTTGACAAGGTTGCATCATTTGATCTTTTGGAATCAGATCCTTCTTTAGTTGTCTTCATCATATTCTTTTGTTTCACCCAAGGTTAATGGTGGAAACTAGAGCTTCCTCTCACAAGAAATCTAGAGAAGCATCTCATACCTTACCTATAACCGCTATCAGGGGTCCAACTCTTGAGCAACTCTACAATTCTAGTCTTTACAAAGATGATGATCTTGGCAACTTTCAATTAAAAACTGGTTACATTCCTCCTTCATCAACTCACAGAGGTAATCAACAAACTCCTCATCAATCTATCCTAGGGAGAACTCCTACCATGTCTCAAGTAGGGACAAACTTTGGCTCTCAAAGAGCTCAATCTCAACATGGTGTGGATCAGGAACCCACACCTGAAGAAATTGCTCAATATCAAAATGATGATAACTTCAAACGAATGATGAAGCATTTCTTGAAAGAAGATAGAGAAGCATACTTTTTACAATTAGCTCATCAAGGAACTAAAATTCCTCCCAACTTTAGTGTTGAAGATATCATTACACATGAGGAAGAAAATCCATTCACTATTATGATGAAACAGATGCATGCCATGCAAGTCAAACTTAATAACCTCTAGAAAGAAAAGGAACCCAAGTAGTTCTCCATGGAGGCCCTATGTCCTTTTCTATTTGACAAAGACTTGTACATGCCACCATTCCCAAAAAGAGTGGAGATGCCTAAATGTGATAAGTATGATGGACACTCAGATCCTCAAGATCATGTTAGAGAATTCTATACACAATCTATGGAGTTCATGCACGAACCAACCTATCTGATGTGTCTCTTTCCTTGATCTCTAGGGGGGGCAGCCATTCATTGGTTCTCTAGATTGCCTTCCACTATCAAAACTTTTGAGGAGTTGATCAAATTGTTCTATCAACAATACTCCTACAACATTCAACATCCAGTCACCATGATTGATAGCTACAATCTCAAACAATATCCAGGAGAACCATTCCTGACATTTCTCAAGAGATGGAGGAAGAAATTCTCTCTATATGCTAGGCCTATTCCAGAAACTGAGAAGCTGGAAATCTTCATCAATAATATTATTCCAGAGATCAACTACCCTTTACAAATGCAAGATCATACATCTTTTGATAAGATGGTAGACAATGCGATCAAAATTGAAAAAGTACTTATGAAAAAAGGAGACATCACACTTCAAAAGGACAAGTACGAATTAGGATCTAGTTCTAAAGACAAGAACAAAAATCAGAACAAGAATAAAGGTATCACCATAGATGGCATTGTTGATACTATCTGTGCCCCATTAAATGCACCAGCTTTTAATCTAACTATTGGCACCCAAGCAATCAAAGCCTTAGAGCAAAAGGTGTCTAAACCATCTCAAAAGAAACCAGAATACAAATCTTGGTCTGCTGATAATAAACAAAAGTTCACTCCTCTTGGAGAATATTTGGAATCAACTATGAGAACTCTGCTAGCTAATAACATCATCTCTTTACCCAAGATTCAAAAATCTGATCCTGATCCTAAGCCAAAATGGTGGAGAGAGAATGAATTATGTGATTTCCATCAGGGTAAAGGTCACAAAACTAATAACTGCTTACGCTTGAAACATACTATTCAAGATCTAATTGATAAGGGAGACATCATGATTGACAATCATAAGAGAAATAATGATCATACAACATTCACAGAACCATTTTTGAAACATGGTCAAGAAGTTTCATCTTCTCAACCTAATATGGGGGCAAAGGTCAATTATGCTTACCCTGGAAATAATGCTGTTATCAATATGGTTGAACCTTGTCTCTCTGAGCATTGAAATGTCATCACAATTGTGCAAAGAGATAGAGATCATACTTTAGCTAACATGGTTACTTGATCACAAGCTCAGGCACATCTAAACAAACAAATTTTAGATTCATCAAATATCCCTAAGATGCCCTTCAATCTTTCTTCTGCTTCCAAACAGAAGGCTATTTCAAAATCTTCCAATCCTAAAGATACAAGGCCAACATCTTATAGAATTTTTCAACAACTCCAACACACTAATGCAAAAATCTCCATGTTTGATTTGCTTCAAATATCTCTAGCTCATAGAGCCATTCTAGACAAAGCTTTGCTCAGATCTAATGTTCCTGATGACCTTGATTTAGACAGGTTCCAGACTATGGTTGGACATCTTACATCTCCATAGTATATATCCTTTTTAGAGGAAGATGAAAACTCCTTGAGTCACTTGCATAACCAGCCCTTGCACATAGAAGTCTTGATGTAGAACTGTAGAGTCAAACGTGTGTTGATAGATGGAGGTGCTGGCCTTGATATTTATTCTTACAGCTTGGTCACACAATTGAGATTTTCAGAATTGGCTATTGATCCTAGAAAGAAAATAACTATAAAAGCCTATGATGAACAAGAAAGATCTTCTAAAGGCACCATTGTCTTACCTATCAGAGCAGGTCTAGTTATTAGAGATACTATATGTCAAGTTCTTGATCTACCTTTAGCTTACAACATTCTTCTAGGGAGATCATGGATACATGAGATGAAGGCTATTCCTTCTACATTTCACCAATGCTTTAAATTTCCTTATGAAGGAGTAGAGGTCACTATTCTAGTAGACATATCCACCACTTGCAATACATTGAAAGAAGGTGCAAATAAACTTGTGCCTAATAACAAAGAATCTTCCATTGAGCCAACAAAAGAAGCATCCACATCTAAAATGGAAGATCTTGCAAAAGAGGTCAATAGCAAAGAAAATGATATGGGAGAATATACTATAGAGGTAGTCTTATCTTTGAAATCTCTACCTATCTCACCTAAGTCTTATGGACAATCTTTGAAATAATTGAAACCAGACTCTAAAGAACCTCTTGAGGCATATAAAAAGAATTTTGTGGTAGAACAAGTCTCCAAACAAGAATTTGAAGAAGATGAAGCTGTGCTTGCATGGATATACAAGGATGAACCTAAATCTCAAGTTGTTCCAAGTAGTGACTCTACAGTATCCAAAATCCCTTCTAAGGCATATGGTCTAGGATATAAATTAATAGCTAAGATGGGATATTCAGGTAAAGTACCTCTAGGAGTTAGAGGAAAAGGTCTTATAACACCTATTTCACATACTGGTAGAGAAAACAAAGATACTGTTGGCTTAGGCTTTAAAAAGAAACCCTTCCACCTCAAAGGTAATTGTTCCCATGTCATAGAACAAATCACACCAGGTGAACCCCTTCTTAAGAAGGAAGAAACTGAACCATCAAATAGTGATTCAGACAGCTCAAAACTTGTTCCTTATGAGTGTTTGCCTAAGGAAATCAAAGACCTCCTTGATGCTGAAGATGATCCAATCAAAACTATTAATGTAGTAGAAACACAAGAACCTACTATCAATCAAGAGATAGTTGCAACACAAGAACTAGCTAATCTCAAAGACAATCAAAAAGAGGAAGGTGGTAGTTATTTTGAGATAGATTCTCATGAGTATGAATTCAAATTAGAATCTGAGGGTAACCCTTCTTGGGGTATTCATCCTGACTTTACTCATGTTCTTAGATTCCCTAGAGGCATAGATAAAGAATCTAATGACTATGAATGGGGAGCCATTCTAGAAGAAGATGAGCTTATTATAGAGAAACATGTTGATGTTATTCACCAATATGCACCTGAACCCCATGTAAGTCTAGAGCGAAATGATGAACCTATCAAGTCTGATCCACCTATGGCTGAATTGGACTCCCACAATGACATTGAGCCTATTCATGAATTGAATGTCTTAAGTTGTAATATCACCTTTGAACTCAAGTGTCGAGTTAGGACCAATGATGATAGATCCATATCCATAAACACTATCTCCCAATCTTTCCCCATTTTGACTATCCAACATCCTGAACTTCTTGATCAAACCTTCACAAATCTGAGCCATGGTATTTATACCTTCCCGAATGACCATGCTTGTTACCTTAATGCAGTCAAGCCTAGGAGGACTTCCATCAATGAACCGAGTGTTAGCATGATGGAGTTAGACATCAAGTATCTTAGTCAGAAAAATAAGAATAAGAATAAAAAGAAAAGGAGTTCTGAGGGTGAAAACCACTTTGTGGCAGTCTCAAAACCTACAAAATTAAAAATAAAAGATGTATCCGAAGGTGAAAACCTCTTTGAGGCACCTAAGGATGAGATATTTGATGTCCTTCCAAGTCATTTATAGGATAGATCTCCAGTTCTCATTGAGCCCACTCAATCCATCAATTTGGGAACAGCAGAAGAACCACAATTGATTCATGTAGCACAATCTTTATCAGAAGAAGAGAAGAAAAAATTTACAACATTCCTAACAGAGAAGAAGATCAACTTTGCATGGAAATATTCAGTTATGCTAGGGTTGGATCCTAATCTTATAATGCATCATTTATCTATAGCTCCAAATGTCAAACCTGTTAAGCAAAAGTTAAGAAAGATGCATCCTCATGTTGCACTCTTGGTAAAAGCTGAATTAGAGAAGCTCCTAAAAGTTGGATTCATCCGAGTTATTGATTATGCATAATGTATCTCTAATATTGTACCTATTTCTAAACCAGACAAATAAATCAGAGTGTGCACAAAATTTAGAGATGTAAACAGAGCATGCCCTAAGGATGATTTTCCATTACTTAACATTGATATGATAGTGGACATGACTGTGGGCTTTGAGATGTATTCTTTAATGGATGGTTTTTCTGGATATAATCAAATAAAAATTTCTCCAGAGGATCAAGAGAAAATTGCTTTCACATGTGCATGGGGCACCTTCTATTGGAATGTCATGCCATTTGGGCTTAAAAATGTTGGTGCTACATATCAAAGAGCCATGACATCTATTTTTCATGACATGATGCATAGGACTATGGAGGATTATGTTGATGATACTTTAGCAAAATCTATGATTAGAGCTGAACATCTTGATGACTTGAGCAAGATACTAGGTAGAATAAAAAAATTTAGTCTCAGACTAAATCCTAAGAAATGTGCTTTTGGTGTCACTTCTAGAAAGCTCTTAGGATACATAGTTTCAAAGAAGGGTATTGAAGTTGATCCAACTAAAGTGAAGGCTATCATGGAAATGCAACCTCCAAATAATATTAGTCAAATGAGGACATTGCAAGGAAGATTTCAATCTATTAGAAGATTCATATCACAACTAGCAGACATATCACAGCCTTCTACAAAAACATTACATAAAGGTGTGACCTTTGCATGGAATGAAGAATGTGAGAAGAGATTTGACCATATCAATCAATATCTATCAAATCCTCCTATTTTGATGCCTCCTATTCATGGGAAGCCATTGATCTTATATGTCTCCACAATAAATACATCACTGGGGGCATTGCTTGCACAACATGATGAGAACAAAAAGGAAAGAGCTATATACTATATCAATAGAACATTGGTTGCATATGAGAAGAACTATTCAATGATTGAGAAAGCTTGTCTAGCTATGATTTTTGCATCACATAAACTAAGAAATTACATGTTATCTCATACCACACATTTGGTAGCTAAAATTGATCCACTCAAGTACCTACTAAGCAAAGCTGCCCTCATAGGTAGATTGGCTAAATGGGTCATGCTCTTAAGTGAATTTGACATTGAATATGTTGAAAGAAAGGCTATCAAAGGATAGGTTATTGCTGATCAATTAGTAGATGCACCTATGATTGATGATACACCAATGTAAATGGAATTTCCAGATTCCTCTATCATGACTCTTTCTTCTAGAGAATGGCAGTTATTCTTTGATGGCTCCTACACATAGAATGGGTCAGGCATGGGCATATTATTTATAACTCCTCAAGGATACTCCATACCTAAAGCATTCAGATTAAAGTTCCCTTGCACAAACAATATTGTAGAATATGAAGCCCTTCTTAATGGCATGAAACTAGCAATTGAGTGGAGAGTGACAGAGCTACACATTCATGGAGACTCTCAACTTGTTATCCATCAAGTCAATGATGTGTACCAAACTAAAGATGAAAATCTCATTCCTTACAAGAGAATGGTAGATGATCTAAAGAAGTATTTCCTATCTATCACATTTGAGAAAATTCCTAGAACAGAGAACAAGGCTGCCGATGCAATGGCAACGCTATCTACTTTATTATAGTAGCCTAAACATGAGCTATGCTATGAGTTCTTGGTGGAAGCACTATCTTATCTTGCATATGATTCTCCCAAAACCCACATGATCTGCACTATTGTTGGTCATGATTCATCCAAATACAAAAACCTATTTTCCTATCTCTAAGACCAAATCATTCCTGATACCTTCAACTACCATGAAAAGAGATACCTTATCCGTAATGCCTCCTGATATGTCATCATTGGTCACGATCTATAAAAATGAGGTCTAGATGGTATGCTACTTAGATGTTTAGAATGGGAAGAGTCTCAACATGTATTAGAGGAAGTCCATGATGGTATTTATGGGTCACACTTGAATGGTTTAACACTAGCTCAAAAATTTATTAGGGCTGGGTACTATTGGCCCGAAATGGAGAAAGAGTCTATCAAGTTTGCTAAGAATTGTCAAAAGTGCCAAGTGCATGGCAACTTAATTCATGATTGAGGGAGAGATATAATTCCCTTTACTACACAATGGCCTTTTCACCAATGGGCCTTTGATCTTATAGGAGCTATACATCCTCATTCTTCTAATGGACATACCCATATAATCACAGCTATAGATTATTTTACAAAATGGGTAGAAGCAGTCCCTTTGACACAAGCAAATGGAAAGAAAATATCTATGTTCATATTGAACTATATCATATGTAGATATGGGATACCTCATTCCATAATCACAGATAATGGTGGACAATTCAAGAACAAAGATCTAGATGATTTATGTGCTAAATTCAAGATTACACAACATTGGTCATCTATTACTATCCTCAAGGGAATGGACAAGCAAAGGCTTCTAACAAAACTCTATTGAAAATCTTATAGCGTACAGTTAATAAAATAGGAAGAGACTGACATCTCATGTTCAATCCAGCTCTCTAGGCCTATAGAACAAGTATCAGAACGCCCATTGGGGCTACTCCTTTCACTTTAGTTTATGGGTCTGAAGTGGTACTGCCTATTGAGGTTGAAATCCCATCACTAAGAATCAGAATGCATGGTTTAGTAACTGATAATGACTACAAAGTGTATAGGTTGCAAGAACTTGAACTACTAGATGAGTGCAGACAAGCAGTGTATGATCATCTTAGGGTATATCAGAAGAGAATGTCTAGAGGCTACAACAAGAAAGTCAAACATAGAGAATTTCAAGTTGGTGATCTAGTCTTGAGATAGAATCCTAAAAATCAATCACATCGAGAATGCAAGGGGAAGTTTGAACCCAACTGGTTGGGTCCCTTTGTAATCACTGCTACTTTTGGCTCTAGTGCCTATCAACTCTCAAGGATTGAAGGAGAACAGCTCTAAGAACCAATCAATGTTCTCCATTTGAATAAATTCTATGCCTAAGGCATTCAGGCTATGGTAAAATATCTTGAAAAAATCATAAAAATTAGAAAAAGTCCTAAAAAAATGAACGTCTTGGTGAAAACCTAGCAATAGGTGCCTTGATGATTCACAAAAAAAAGTAAAAAATATCAAAAATACAAAAAAAATTGGAAAAATGAAAAATACAAAAAAAATGAGAAAAAGAAAAAGTGCCTTGGTGAAAAACTAGAAATAGGTGCCTTGGTAGCAAAAATAGAATCTTTGCCAAGATGGTGAAAACCCGGCAAACAGGTGCCACTTGTTTCAAAATGCTCCATCTATCAGCACAATCTTGGTCTTTCCCAGCTTTCAATCTTGTTTTAGTTTGTACATATCTCCCAATTTGTTTTTGCATTCATATTTTCAATAAGTCGGTCTATACACCAATCAGCTCAAGCATCTGTACCCTATCAATGCTTAACACTTGGGGGAAATCAATGTCATATCCTATGGCCTCCAGTATACTTTAGACGTGTCATATCTAGTCAGAGTCCTTTGAAGCTTCATCCGAGTTAGTCAGTCAGTCTCGTCTCCAGAAAGGATTTTGCATCTACAACAACACAATCAAATATCAAACACAAACTGAAAACAATCTATGCTTTTACATGCTTTTATCTCCTTGTATGCTTACTGATTCGCATTGAGATTTTTGCATATTGTGTTCCTTTGAGCTCTTCGATGATGTCCTTTATAAGATTTAGAGAGTGATGACTGGGGGCATAATCTTTTCTTTGTCTTCTGCTTGTATGTGAAAATCTAATAACTTTGGAAATTCTGGATTGAAATGGTGTCCAACTATAAGAGCCTCTATCTTGAATTGGATGGCCATGCGTACCTCAACCATTGATACCCAGAAAATTCAAGGAAGTTTGATCTAACTATTGTCTTTTTGAGTGAGTTCTTTCTCCTACTATGAAATGCGATCTTACCTAAGGATGTGAATGATAAAGGGTCACTACGGGTAATTCACATTGGATATCAAATGATCTCTTGACTGCTTGATGTGTTTTTAATGCAAGGCATATTCAGGTCATCATGACATTTATGTTTTGGTGCTTATACAAATTGCTATATCAAAATGGACATGATATTCAGGGCATCCTGGCGCTTATGCCTTGGTGCTTATATCTAATCCAAAATTCTGAAAATAAAATCAATATTCATATGTCCATGGTTGCCTAATCAGTGGGTGTTGTATTGATTCCTGTGCATACAAATTGATATTCATATGTCTATGGTTTCATCACTAGTGGGCATTGTATTGATTTATCTAGTTACCTAAAAATTCAATGATGAGAATGATCGACACATGATCAGTGACTAAGTCCTAGGTCTTAGGTTGCATTTCATTTTTGCATGTCTTTTTGCATTTTGCAAGATTGCATGATCTCACAAGTTATTGAATTAAACTTAAATGCTTAAATGATTCTTCAAAAATGCTAAAAACATATCAAAGGAGCTGAATCTCACATGAAGGTTCCTCTAACGAAACAACAAGTAGAATCCTTTTTCGGGATCAAAATTGAAATCTGAGATCATTTATATTATTCACTACTTGCATAATCAATCTTCAATCATCAAAGAAATCTAGAATTCAACTTAACTAATTATCTTACATCAAACTATCAACATTTCAACTTGGTCAACTATGGTCAACTCGTAGTTTCACCTAGTCAGACTTGGTCTCCAGGACCTCTAAACGATGCAGAACACATTCTCGAATGTGTATAACCACTTCTCAAATCAATTAACATGCTTCTAAACCATAACACTGGCTTTTCTTGTCAGATTTCAATTTTAATCCCGAAGGGGGCATGGTATTGCATATCATTCAAAGTCTATAATCTATTCTTTCCTTAGTAATCAAGACAACAACCACGTCTAGTTGTTGATTCATCAAAAGACCTCATCGCTCAGGGAAAATCAATCATCACTTGGGGAATATCAGATTCATCGAGATCCATATCAATCTAGTATTCTCTTAATCTTGTAAATTGTATTAGTTTTTTGCAACTATCGGTTCAATTGTGTTATTTCCTTGGTTCTTCAAAAATTAAAAGGTTCAGATGTGATACCAATGTGATTCTTATCGACAATCGGGTCTGGAATCGGTCACTCACTTCTTCACAATCATAAGGTTCAGAATCAGGCATTTTGACACTTTTTTGCAATCATTAATTCATTACTGTTATAGTTAACATTATCTTTGGTCATTTAGGACCTATTATCTTCATATCAATTTCAATCAATTTTTTGTTTCATGTCAATATGAATTTCGAACATCAGTTTCAATATCATACACAGACTGTCTTTGAACCACTGCGCTTCGCACAACAATTCAAAGAGGGGCAAAATGTAATACCCCAAAAATGGGCTATAGGTTCATTAACCTCCTACATCGACATATCGAATGAAATTGATATCAAAGTACTAAACAAAGGCACATCTGAACATCATTGAATCCTAATTAATTATCTCAAATTCTGCATCGGGGAATATTCCTAGTAATATTCCTATTTATCAATAATTATCTTTGATTTAATGATTATTTGGTGATAAATCCTATTATCCTAAAGTTTGATTAATTGAATATTCTCAATATTTAATTAATTAGATTTAATTCTGCCACTTAATTATTTAATTGAATTTAATTATATTTATTCCTAATTATTATTATTTTAATTTGACAATAAATTAAAATTCCTATCATTAATTGATTAAATTCTTATTTAATTGATTAAAGCAAGTTGTCATATTTAATGATATTATTTTGGAATAAAAGTTTGATTTAATAATAGATTAACCCATAAATCAATTGTTTTATTTTCAAAATCAGTTACATTGAGGATAAATCACTTTATTTATTTATTTAATTCATGATTAATTATGCACATCCAAAAAATAGTTAAACTATAAATCAGAAAATCAATTCAAGTTGTTTTAAAAATAAACTCAACTCTATTTTGAGTTGAAATCTGATCTCAACTTCTAATTTAAATCAAAAAGCTATTTTTGCATGATTTATTGTGAGTTAACTATCTTTAATTCCTTGTTCACTCAAAAATCAACTGAGTGATTTATGGCTTTTTCCATGCATCCCCAAAGCCCTGGATTTCTTTAAAACCAAGGCTCAACTCTTCAATCTCATATCTCATAATTGTGCAAACTTATGCTGGCGAATTGGAGCTTCTTTTGTGAATCAACAACTTTGTGAGATCATTCATATTTTAGCATATCATTGTTAGATTAATTGTATTGCATATCAATTTTTCATATAGATTAGATTCATATCAGATTTTTCATATTATTGCATAGAAAAACCAAAAAAAAGAAGATTAATTTGCATCTAATTTATATCTAGATTTTTCATTCAAATCCTTCGTTTAGGTGTCGTGAAGGTCACTGATCTCGGTCCAATCTGAGAATACATACTCGCATCTACTAGAAGGCAGTAAATCACCTAGTTAGTTTAGTTTTCAATTACTTGCATGATTTCAATTTTTGCTAACCTCTAATGTTTTACTAAAGTGTTGTGTCTATAGAAAGGTACAAAATTCACACACACAGCTAGTTGCCGAGGAAGACAAGATTTATACAAATATAGTTTCCAAGACATGATTTATACAAATATAAAATTTAAGTATAAGAATCTTATACTTTAAGTTATATTTGTATAGATAAATTAGATACCTTCTGGGATGTTTGGGATAGGTTTCAGCTTCATAGGAGTTAAGATGCAACTTCTAGATTTTGAGATTTCAAAAAATTTAGACTTAGCCAAATTTCAGGCACAGGAGGTTTCCATAGATGTAGCATTGTGTTTTGCATATAGAATTTTGTATAAACTATCTATGTTCATTAATTTTTTGGTGGAGATTATATGGTGCATTTAGATGCTTTATTAAGGGTTAGGTTGTGTGTAGGAAGCAGGATTAGGGTTTAGGATTGTCTGGAGGGTCAGGACTATCCTAGGCCCCCCTAAATGCTCCTAATTTTCCTAAACGTCCCTAAACTCTCCTATTCTTTTCTATTCTCTGATGCAAGTTCTCAAATGTGTTTTACTTTATGCATGATGTGTATGTGATGTTTGGGTTAATGGTAGAAAACCTAAGAACACTAAGTGAGTGGCTCTTAGTGTAGGACCGGGGCCCTAAGTGGCTAGTACCAGGATAACCGACTGAAGAGTTGTTTTAACAAAGTGATAACTTAATCAAAACTTATGGGAATAGGTTTAAACACACACAAAAAAAGATTAATGTATGCCTCGCCCATGCCATTAGTGATAGTAAAGGCTATGGATGGGAGTGGGAGAAGGTACCTATGCATAGGTACAATCGAATGGTGCTTATCTGTATGAAAGACATTGATCCCACATGTGCCTACTTGGGGGCTAGGGCCCAGAGTGGCTAGTACCAGGACAACCCAAGGGGTGAGGGCTATGTGATGACACTCACTTAGCTTGTTGCTTAGAGTTTCTACCAAGCCTTAGAACCTTTAGAGAAAAGATTTATACTCTGATGTTCTTTTCATTTTCTATTTGGGAAAGGTTACCCAACCCTAGGTGTGGCCTAGCTATTCCTTCTTTGTGGACCTTGGTGTTTATGTCCTAGCATGGGGGAGTGGGCCTTTTGGTATCCACATGGTTGGGTGGTAAATCTTTTTATCGAGGTATCTTTTATGGATGCAGTGCTTAAGGATTCGTGCTTGCTTATGTTCCAATTTTTGAAGAATGAAGACTTGTATTTATCTTTCATGGTGTAAAATTATTGTTACCTCCCAAGAGAAGATGAATGTAATGTAATCATTAATGTATTTCAAATGATGTATTTGGAATGGGTAGACTTAGGAAAAAGGAAAAGGGAAAGCATGAACTTTATGCATATGATGTATGTTGGAAAAGAAAAGGATTTTGTAACATTTCAAGTAAAGTAGTATGCTTCTCGTTATTGCTAATTAAGGGAAAAGCTAGTGAAACAAATGTAATACTTGCAATGTATCAAATGTTTAAACGATTCTATTATTAATGCTTTAAGTGTTATATTGCTCATAAAGGATACTTAGGAATATAGATGGATTTTAATGGCAAATTGAAATGAAAGAACTTTGTATTCCTTTAATAAAGAATCTAAAAATGTTGTGATGTAGTTTTCTTAAGAAGTAAATCATGTTGCTAGTACACTAAATGGACTTAAATTAATTATGCATTAAATTTAAGGGAACCTTGGAGGAATCTAAGTTAACTATGTTTTGTTTATGTACTTCTTTCAAAAATTGAATTTTTTTCATAAATCATTACTTAGGTTTTCTTTTACAAAGAGAATCTTCATTCTCTTCCTTGGTTCCCTTGCAGGGCATGACATTTTAGGTCAACACAATATTTAGTTTTGGTTGCACCCATTCAACATGTATATATATGACATGAGATTTTGTATTTAGATATGATGAAGAGATATAGAGTATGGGAGATATATAGAAGAGAAGAAGTATGGGAGTTCAGTCAGTATGAGATAAAGCTCTAAAAGAAGTTAGAGAAACAACACACAAAAAGAACTGATCAGATAACAGTGTAAAAGCAACAATTCACCCTTGCATATATAGTGTGTATCTGATAACCAGGAGGTTGTAACCTTCTTCATTAAGTAGTGAGCTCTAGCGGTGAGCCATCCACCCCTAACATGGTTTGTTCTATCAAGACTCTTAACCGAGTCATTGTACTCAGCTTTGTAAAGACTGCTCCTAACAAGGAAAAGGAATGTTAACATGTTCACAAGACTAGTACAATTATTCATGGGTGATAATTCCCACTGGGGTTTTCCTCTGGCCCAGATTTCCCCGTAAATATATCTTTTGTTATGTGTTATGGTTGAATGTTTCATTTTCTTTACTATTCATTTTAGTATTTATGTAATTGGGCTAAGTTTCAATAATTAGAAAAACATTAATTATAGAACACTGATTCACCCCCCCCCCCCTCTCAGTGTTCCCATTTTGAACAATTGGTATCAGAGCTTTGGTCCTCTAAGATAAGTTTAACCACTTGAGGAGATCGTGGATACAATGGAAGTGAAACATCTAAAGAAAAATATTGAAGTAGCTCTTGAAGATCTTGACAGAGTTGAAAAAGAAATTGAAGAACTAAAATTGAAGGTCAGTGGCTCACAAGTATTCATCAAGAAACTGAAAAAATATTTGAAAGATTGTTCAACAAATGATTTGGGAAAAATGGTCAAAAAGATGAATGAAGAAAACACATCTCTGAAGGATTAGATTGAAGATTTGAATGAAAAGTTAACTAATAATCAGGAAGCCTATGAAGAACAGATCAAAGAAAACTAACAATTGGATGAAGAACTTATGCAAGAAAACATGAAAATATTGGAGTTAGAAAACATCAAGAAAAAGATGGAATCTAAGTTGACAGAAGCAAATAATCATATTGAAAAATTACACACAAGTACTGATCTATTAGATTCTTAAATATATGCACAAAGGATAAAAGGAGATTCCAGTGGTATTGGATTCAATGAAGCACAAATTCAAATCAATGCAATACAAGAGAGATTGAAAGCACCTAAAGAATCTACAGAAGTTAAGAAGACTGGAAATCATACTGAAACTAAAGAAGAACCATCTAAAGATGAATGCAAGCCAGTAAAAAGAACTTGTTATGCCTGTAACAAGCATGTACATATAGCAAGAGAGTGTAAAGATGTAAGACCTTTCAATGGTTATTGTTATTCATGCAATAAATATGATCATAGAGTTATGAATTGTAGATAAAATCAAATAAGTCAGACACAACACAATTGGAGAAATCAACCACAACAAAATTCTATAATTCCTCAAAACATCACATCTTAGATATGCAATTACAATGGTCACACAACTAGACAATGTAGTATGATAACTCACATTAATGAGCTGAGGAATTCAAATCCTCCAGTCATTTGTCACTCTTGTAACAAGGTTGGACACATCTAAAAGTTTTACAGATCACAAGTGCAAAGACAAGAAAGACCTAATAAGTCTCAAGGATTAATAATGGATGAATCCGGAGAAGTCAAGTTTGTGAAAGCTACAAAAGATGCGAGCAAGATCTGGATGGAAGTAAAGAAAGATAATTTTAGTGAAAAAGTAGTGGATGCATCTGCAATGGATGCACCTTCTACTTCTGGATAAATGACCCTCATGGTCGTAGGGGGATCTAGATAAGCTCTAGACCCCTGTACAGCTGGTATACTCATCCTCAGAGTATATGCCTTTGGTTTTAGTTGTTTGGTTTCTATTTGATGCAGTATGCAAGATCACACAACCTATTTGATAGCAAGAAATAAGATTGGAATTCACTGTTGCAACCCGTGATAACACGACATGCATTAATTGTATAAAGTTGATTTATTAGTCACCAGAGATCTATTATCTTCACTTTTGCATTTGAGATAAAGCCCTTGGAGAGCACAGGAGATCATAGCATCAAGTATTGAATGATTGAAGTTGTTTCATTAGCGAAAAGGAGTTTAACTTATTGGTGGAACCCTAGCTCAAACGTGTTGTTTCGTAAATCCTTTGGAAACTTATTTGAGCATTAAAAAAAGTAAGTAATGGCAACTCCAATAGTCTTTGATGTCACAAAAAGGAAGAGATATGTATTCAAGAAGCATCCATTTAAGTCAGTATTAGATGATTTAGAAGGAGTATTTTCCAGAACTCTGATGGGAGTTATGCATGTTGAATATATTCGCGCTTACATCTATTGTAAGAAGGAGCCTATAGGATTAGACAGGATAAGGTCACACATGGACTCAATGGTTAATCCAGACTTTTCATTCAAGGATGAATTCATGCACTTAAAAAATAACCCTATCATAGAGTTGCGACTGCGTATGAGTTCTATGAGTCAGAATGGATCAAGATCTTACTTAGCAGAATTCATGATGATTTATTTTGGATTGGTGAAGTCCTTGTCCACATAACTACTAATCTCATTCATGAGATGATTGGACTTTCTAAGATTGACGCCATTCTTCCAATAGGTAAAGATGTCATAAAATAGGTTAAGAAGGCATGTAAGTCTAGGATTGATAAGCACGACATGACAATTGAGCCCATAGAGGAGAAATACATTAATCTCATGACCATGATCCTAGGATACAAGTTCCAGCATGCAAACAAAGTGAACAGTGTATTCGCAACTACAATTTTGGCAGCTATAAGGATAGTAAAAGAAAATGGAGAGTTTAACCTCTATGAGATCCTGCGCGCACAGTTTCTAGACAACATAAGAGCCATAAAACATGATAAGAGAAAAGTATTCAGATTTGGTTCACTGATTATCTACATGTACTTTCATATAGTTGGAAATTTTTTTGATCTCTATCTTGACAAGAGCATACCTACATTGCCTCAAATTTCATTTAAGGAAACATCAAAGAGCACTCTAAAGGAATACATGGAACTAGAAATGAAGACATTCAAAATTGAGATGCAAAGAAGGTACAAGATACCTGAGAAGATAGTTGAGAAATATAAGGACAATATTTGTTTCATGGTGGAAATAGATACTACATGCATGGAAGCATTTGAGCCTAGGACAAAGTGGATTCATCCACTTGGTTATGAAGTTGATGAGCAATTTTGGAAGGTTATGCACAGGTCATCCTATCTGCGCCTAAGGATCCCAATGAACCTAGAGAAGAGCCTTTTGTTGAGATCCCAGTAAAGGTAAAAAGTGAGATTATGGATGTAAGTCAAAGCACACTCCTTAATCCTAAGTCCTCAATATCATTGTTTTCAAGTTTGACTCCTCATACAACAAGTTTAGACTCATGGGGAGAAGAAGCTCTAATAAAGATAAGTGTATTGGCTATGGACAAAGCCAAAGAAAAAGAAGTAATGAGAAATCCTCTATTTGTAGAATCAGTTAGCATACTTAATAATTTACTGCCCAAGGATAAGAAAGTGATTAGTGTTCATTCAATGGATGATGTTAGTAGCATCTTATCAAGCTTTAAAGTAAAATTTTCAAGTCTAGAAGAATCAACATCAAAAATTGCAGAACAGAAATACATCAAGAAAATGCTAAATGAATTGATAAGGAATTTCTCACTTGA
This sequence comes from Chamaecyparis obtusa, assembly GCA_027943335.1. Lineage (NCBI taxonomy): Eukaryota > Viridiplantae > Streptophyta > Pinopsida > Cupressales > Cupressaceae > Chamaecyparis > Chamaecyparis obtusa. The sequence goes on from BSBK01003170.1 coordinate 683,743, forward strand.
CCTTTATTCTCTAAAGATTGGTCAAGCAATGCTGAAAGAGTTAGCAAAAAAAGGAAGGAAGATAATAGATTACTACATGAACAAGGATAAACTCACCTCTAACATCTCTAAAAAGATTTGAGAAGCAGAATCTCTGATGGCAGCAGTGAGAAAATCAGTTGAAGATCCCTCCCAAGACATAAACATGTGTAATAATGTTTATCAAGGACCGATAAACAAAATAAAAAAGGAAGAAAAAGAGATTGCAAAGATAAGGGCTAGACAAGAACAACTAAGAAATGCACTAGCCCCCTCACTAGATGTACTGAATCAGAACATCAAGCATATTGATGCTACAATTCTGACTTATGATCAAGGTACTTGCACTGATTTAGAAAAGATGGAGAAGCTTACATATGCATTATGCACCCATCTTCAGATAGTTGATGAACTCAAGGTATTTTGGCATCAAGAAATAAAAAACCTTCAATTTGCATACCCCGATGTATTTTATTTGTAATTACTTAAAGATTTCCTTTTTTGAGCACCTTTGTCATTAATGTCAAAGGGGGACTAGTATATATGGTATAAGGGAGATAGAATATTATATGATGTATAGTAATATCATATGATAGCAAGTTTTTTTGTAAAGATATAGTTTAGCAACTTCACCATGTTCCTTTGTTGCCATTAATGACAAAGGGGGAGATTTTTAGCAAGTTGACTTCACTAAGAATATATGACTAGTTTTGTGTTGTCATTATGGAAAAAAAGCCATATGAAGTTTTGATAGTCAATGCACTAACTTGGAAGATCATAATTCGACTAAGTATGGAAGACAAAGAAGACAGTGAAGCACCTGATGATCACAACATTGGCGCACGTGTGTATGATCAAGTTTTGGTATGTGTGCTTGGATATAAGCTTTTGAGTATGTTATTATGCTAAGTCTAAGAACACATGGTCAGATTTGATAGTATCAAGAAGTTACAACAAGCTTAAGTGACATTGGTAGTCAAGTGACAGAGCATGATAGAGCATGCAGCCGACATATAGTTTTTGATTAGCGTATATTATTTTGTTTTGTAAAGGCTATGCACCTATTGTAATAGTGATTTAAACATATTATTATCATTGTATGTAAACATGCTTGAGCCAATTAATTTGGAAGCATTGTATGTGTTAGGCTTTAGGCTGACACAATATATAGTTTTGGTTGCGCCCATTCAACATGTATATATATGACATGCACTTTTATATTTGGATATGATGAAGAGATATAGAGTATGGGAGATATATAGAAGAGTAGAAGTATGTGAGTTCAGCCAGTATGAGATAAAGCTCTAAAAGAAGTTAGAGAAACAACACACAAAAGGAACTAATCAGACAACAGTGTCAAAGTAGTAGTTCACCCTTGCAAATATAGTGTGTATCTGATAACTAGGAGGTTGTAGCCTTCTTCATTTAGTAGTGACCTCTGGCAGTGAGCCATCCACCCCTAAAAGGGTTTGTTCTATCAAGAATCTTAACCGAGTCATTGTACTCAGCTTTGTAAAGACTGCTCCTAATAGGGAAAAGGAACATTAACAGGTTCATAAGACTAGTACAATTGTTCGTGGGTGCTAATTCCCACCAGGGTTTTCCTCTAGCCTAGGTTTCCCTATAAACATATCTTGTTTTATGTGCTATGTTTGAATGTTTCATTTTATTTACTATTCATTTCCGTATTTATGTAATTGGGCTAAGTTTCAAGAATCAAAAAAATATTAATTATAGAACACCGATTCACCCCCACCTCTCAGTGTTCCCATTCTTAATAGAACCTATTGAAGATCAACCAAGTACTAAATGGGAAGAATATTTCATTCAAGATGGTATTTTGTTTAAATGTATTCAATTGTGTATATTGAGAGGATAAATGAGAACTAATTTGATAAAGGAGAAACATAGAAGTGGTTTGGCTAGATATTTTGGCATTGATAAAACATTGAATTTTATTAAGGAGAGATACTTTTGGCCACATTTTTATAAGGATGTTCAAAAATTTGTGAGAATTTGTGGAGTTTGTCAAGTTGCAAAGGGAGTAAGTTAGAATACTGGATTGTATACACCGATTTCTATTCCTGAGAAACCTTTAAGTGATATCAGTACATGGATTTTGTTCTTGGCTTACCAAAGACAACAAGAGGTAATGATTCTATATTTGTTTTTGTGGATAGATTTTCTAAAATGGCACATTTCATACCCTATAGGAAAACATTAGATGCAATGCATATAGAAGATCTTTTCTTTAAGGAGATTGTTAGATTGCATGGATTACCGAAGAGTATCATCTCTGACCAAGATAGTAAGTTTGCTGGTTATTTTTGGAAGACTTTATGGAAAAATTTGGGTACCGAGTTGAAGTATAGTTCTAAATTTCATCCACAGACTGATGGACAAACATAGTTTGTAAATAGAAGTTTGGGTAATTTTTTGAGATTCTTAGTTGGAGACAAACTAAGTAATTAGGATTCTATGTTGACACAAGCAAAACTTGCATACAATAATTTAGTGAATAGGAGTACCAGGAAAACACCTTTTGATATTGTTAATGGCACACAACCAAGAGGTATCTCAGATTTGAATAACATTTCCAGAGAAGAGAAGAGAAGTGCTGAAGGAGAAGAATTTGCTAAGTTCATGAAGATATTTCATGAGGAAAAGAAACATAAGTTGGAACATAGTAATCATAATTACAAGGACAAAGAAGATAGAGAAAGAAGACATAAGACTTTTGTAGTTGGAGATGAAGTAATACTTCATTTTAAGAATGGCAGATTTCCTGTTGGAACCTATGGAAAATTGGAGATGAAGAAATTTGATCCCTGCAAGATATTAAGAAAGTTTGACAGTGGAAATTCTTGTGAGATTGAGTTACCTGATGACATGGATATATCACCTATATTCAAAATTTTAGATTTGTATGAGTATCATGAATTTGATGAAGAAATGATAGTACCGAATGATCATCCTAAGAAGAAGACAACAAAAGTTGAGCAGATTTTGGAACAAAGAGTTGGCAAAAGCATAAGAGGAAAATAGTACATGGAATATCTAGTAAAGTGGAAGGAAAAATGAATTGAAGACAACTCATGGATTTCACAATCTGAGTTGGATTCATCTTAGGTTGTACCTACTGCATGATTCAGAGAATCATTTAAAAACAACCCTGGATGTCTAATGCAAGAGCATCTTGGGTTCTTGGAAATCCTGTATCACCAAAAACATGTTAGAGTTGTTAGATGTTCTTTGTAGATACTTTTGGGTTCTCGATGAAGTATTATTGTTTTCTCCAATGAGGCTCAATTGTTGCTTAGTTCGGTTGTTCACTGAGTTGGTTCAATTGTTCACTGAGTCAGTTTTGGTTGCTCAGTAGTCTTTTTCACCAAGTGGCTTATTTTATATCTTTGTTGAGGCCGACTTGTGTATTTGATTTTGGTCACAAAGTTAATGATTGCATCAATTGTTGGGAAGTGTGTGGACCTAAATATGGGTCATTTCTTTCTCCAATGTTGAATCTAAAGGATCTTTACAGCTGACCTGTTTGGTGGTCTCTTGTATAAATGGAGTAGTCTATTGTAGATCCGAGGGGAATTTTAGGTGGAGGATAGAATCAAAAGGTTGGTAGATCCTTACATGTTTGAGGACTATTTGTATTTTATTTCTAATTGTATCGGTCATAACCAAGAAGGCCTTACAACCCAACATGTCTGAAGCTTGTGATGAATGAATAATAATTTTTTTGCATTCTCTCTCTCTTTCTCTCTCCAATTCTTGTGTTGTTGCTTCCAAGTGTTGATCTTGCAAGAAGGTTGGTAGTTGGGTGTGCCTTTGGCCCCATACTTCTCCCTCTGTATGTCAAATCAAATCAATCATCATCCATCATCTTCCCTATGGAAAAAGGTATGTGAAATACTTGTTGTTTCTTTGGTACTTTTGGATATTTTCTTATCTTTTGAAGTTCCTTGTTCCACCTTCTCATGGTCTCCATGATCCTTTATATCATGGTGCACTGTAAATGATGCAACTAGGGGAAATATTTTCATCTTTTCTATTTGAGAGTCAATCAGATATATCCATTACATTTCCAACATGCGATTCCAATGGTCACATGGTGCACTTGGGGCATGTCGCTTGCTTGTGGGTTCCTTAGCATCATATCCACCCTAAGTCCTTTGTGAATTTGGTGTGATGTTGGGGAAATCCTTGTGTGTTTTTTCCTTAGTCCTATGCAATGTCTATGACAAGGCCTTAAGTTCCTAGAAACCTTGGCATGTCTTGGATAGTGATAAATTACAATAAATGCCCACTACATGAGATCTCCTTTTTAGGAGGTGCCAGCTCAAGCTTCTTAGCTCTCCATACACTTATCATTCACTCATCTTTCATGCATCCTCTCATCCATTTTGAGAGAACACATGTTCTCTTCAACCAGCCTATCCTCTCGAGGAGGCATTGTCATCCTCATCTTTGATCATCCTTTCTCCTAGTTACTTTTTTGATTGATTGGGCGCCTTTTCTAATTCAACTATTTTATTTCTAGCTCCTTGTCTTATTTTTATTTGAAATGATGCTACTATGTAACACCATCTCAAAGAGAGACAAAATGTAGACACCTAAATTTGATTAGCAATTTTAATTAAATTTAGTCATCTTACTCATGTTATTAATTAAATAATCATAAATTCATCTTACTCATGTTATTAATTAAATAATCATGCATTATTTAATTGATTAATGTTATCCTTCTAGCTAAATTAATTTAATTAATTAGTTATAGTCCAATTAATCTAATGGAAACCCATAACCATTTAATTAATTAAATCCCCTTCCTCTATTAATTTAAATAAATACCTTTATCTATTTAAATTAATTCATAAATCTTTTTCCTCACACTTGTAGTTAAATAATTCTATTTAATCAATTTGAGCACATGGCTCCTAACTTTAACCCCTAACCTAACCTATCCCAACCACTTGAACCATGAAACAAACTCAACCCAACCCATTCACACATACTAATCCCCTTTTAATTAATTAATCATATTTGATTAACTAATTAGCCCTCCACTCATTCTCTCTCCTCCCATCACATCCTCCTAATTCTCCCACTTGTCCACTAATCAAACCCTAATCCTACCCTAATCATTTGCACAACCTTAATCATGAGGATTAATAAATCCTAACACTCTCCAAGGTCAACCCTCATGTCACATCTCTCAAATCCCCAACATAAGCACTTAAGGTTGACTTGAATTATCATACTGACATAGGAGCATCTCGGGTCTTTGAGAAATCTTGCGTCACCAAAAATATTTCTTATTTTCCTATATCTGTCTGTTGGTTGTTTTGTAGCTATATGCAAATTAGATGTCTAATAATTAGAGATGATAAATTAACTATTTAAAGCCAATAAATCAATCTAATGCAACACAATGAAGAATACAAAGTAACTATAAAATGATGAAACTAAATTATTTACCTTCACCTACCATGCAGCTTGTCTCCATTGTCCTCCTATCCTTGATTTTTTGTAGAGGTTGAGCTCTCAAATTTCTAAATGAAGCCTTCTCCCAAGATGCTACCAAAGTGTGGAGATTTTATGAAATGAGTGCACAATAGCTTATGCAATCTAATGGATGGAATGGAAATGAAATGATGATAATATGAATTGATTTCTCTTAGAATGCTTGGATGCTTGGATGTTTGAATGCTTGAATGCCTATTACAAAAATACCTATTAGCTCATAAAGGGGAAATGTGGCTCCTTTTATAGAGTTTTGGAGGATCTAGGCCTAGGTGGCACAATCCTATGGTTGAGAATGAAAGGTGGAAGATCCTAAGGCTAGGATTGACTTGGTTGAAGGAGTTGAGAGAAAGGGGGATGTAGTTGGAATGTGAGAGGAAGAATATGGATGATGTTCCTCTCACATTGACATGGAGGAGAAGAAGGTGGAAGGGAAAGACACATGTCAAGTGTCTCACAAAGACCAAAGAGAGAAAGAGGGAGATACCTTTTCCTCATGAGGACTCTTTGCACAAGTATCATATGAGTCACCTTTGACCCTTAGAGGTGGCTTGAGAAATCCCTTAGGAATAGGGAATGTCTCTTGACTTGGTTGTTGAGAGGACATGTGGTTATGAGACCAAGTCCTATGAGGCCACATAGCCCTTAAGAATAGGACATGTGTGGGTGAGGATAATTACTAATAAATAATTAATAATAATTATTTATTTTAGCTAAGATGATGTGTCAAGTGAATGGGTAGATGAGGTGGACTAGGGGTCTTAGTCATATTTAGGTGATTATATATTTATTTAAATCACTTTAATAAAACTAATTAGAAGACTTAGGATAGAGGAATAGACTATAGCGAATTCACTAAATAAATTGAATAATTTATTTAATAAATAAAGGAATAATTATTAATTAAATAATAAATATGTAATTAATTTATCAAGTCAATAGTAATTAAATAATAAATATTTAATTAATTAATGAAGCCATTTTTAGGTGTATACATTTTGCCCCTCTTTGAAATAATGTGTTGGTCACATTGTTTCAAAGAAGATTCTCAAACAAAATTCAAGCATTTTTGCCCCTACCCCAGACAATGTCTTAGACGACCTATGCATGCCCCCTCGAGAGATTGATTGACAAAAAAAGAGATAGTTTTTTTTTTAAATTTTTTTAAAATTATTTATTTATATTTGTTTTGTTTTTTCGAGTTGGATAATCAATCTCACGAAAGAATGGTAGAAGAGAGTGGTGAAAATGGGGTGGAATGGGAGAAAAATGGGTAGTAGGATCCACACACCAAGCACATAGGGTCCACAGGCTATAAATAGGGGTAAGGGGTCCACAATAGGCTCATTGTGCACACTTGTCATTTGGAGATCAGAGCACGAGAGAGAGAAGAGTAGAGCCACCAGGATGTCATTCCTGCTGTCAGATCACTACTTTGAGAGAGTCAGATGCTTCCAGTGACCACTCGATTTGGGTGAGCCGGTAGGTATTCGATCCTGCTTTGTGATTTCATGATTTGATGTATTGTAGAGTAGAATTGTAGCATGTTTAGGGTAAATGAAATGATAGATTAGGGTAGAATTTTTTTTTGTTTTTAGGCAAAGAATGAATGCGCAGTTTCGGCACATGAATGTGTAGAAACAATCAATGTTTGCACAAAAAATCAAAAAAATTTGCGCATTTGTGTAGGAAAACTGCGCATTCATACTAGGAGAAATTTAGCGCTGCGTAAGTATGCAATAAAAGTGCACATATATGAAAATTTGCGCATTCATACAGAATTGTTGCACAAATGTGGAGGAAAACTATGCATTTGTAAAAACCTGCGCAAATGTAAAAGAAAGTTGCACATGCATGTTTCAATGTTGTGCATGTGTTTTAGGTGGTAGAATATGGTCAAAGGTGATAGTCAATTAGGTCAAACTTGATGTCGATAAGCTAATTTGATCTATCGACGGTTGATGTTGATCGATTTGATTAAGATAGGCAACATTGTAGCATGGTCGCTAGTTAACCAGTCTTGTTAGTAGATAATTGATAGAATTATCTTGTTAAAACATGTGATAAAACATGTTTGAAATTGATATGATAGGATAGATAGATTGATAGATCAGTTTATCAAAATCTGATAGGTTGATTGTTGTTGACTTGAATAGGAGGATATTATAGATACTCTAATGTCATGGGAGAGATATCCCGTCACACAGAATCTGAGACCGGCACTGTCAGAGATTGACAGATTGCTGATTGGAGTGTCTAGGTTGTAATACATGATCTACACACCCAAGATTGAGGTGAATCTCAGCATGATGACAACATTAGTAGAGAGATGGCACTTAGAGATGAGTACCTTCCATCTTCTGACAGGGGAGATGACAGTCACACTAGAGGATGTATATCACATCCTCTGGCTTCCCATCATAGGTGAGCTGGTTCAGTATGATCAGCACAGTGGAGTCACAGAGTACAGAGCTATCTTTGGTGATGATGATATAGAGGATGGAGAGATTAGCTGGGAGGACATGGTTGATCTATATGACCCTCTTCTAGTGGTTCTAGTAGGGGCAATTAGGGGATTTGTATGCCCTAATCATAGGTCACATGGATTTGCAGTGGGATGGAGCTGCACATTACAATAGATGATGGAGGGGACCCAATTTTCTTGGGGGGTGTTTTTATTAGCACATCTTTATCATGGTATGCATTAGGTGGTGTACCATGGGGGTGCATCTCTATCAGCAAGTGTGATATTGCTCCATGTTTGGGCTTAGGAGCACATTGCAGTGATGCAACCAGTGGCCATTAGATTTCAAGGCATAGGGTAGCCCTACATTCATTTATATTCCTCAATTTTGCCTCAGGCAAAATTGGGCCATTTAGAGTTCTAATGGTATACATTTGATACGTTAGATACAGTGACATGGAGACCATACTTAGGGTGTGAGCCGTGGGATGATGAGTGATAGCTAGGTTTTTTCTTTGACTCACAGTGGTTGATAGGGCGGATGCCCTTTATTTTGGAGAGATAGTTGGTCAGCCAGGTTCTGCGCCAATTTGGCAGGGTCCAGGGCATGCCGCAGGGAGTGATAGAGCATGCTTGTACACATCAGGAGAGATGGGACTGTGGACCCATGGCATCATTTGATACGGCCTGACAAGATTTTGTGGACATGCCATTTCAGGCATGGACCATGAGACAGATAGTGGTAGACCCTGGGATGATTGTAGATCTTGAGAATTTCTTGAGAGATGTTCTTGTACCATGAATTACAGATCCAGCAGCTAGGCCTCCAGAGAGATCTAGTAGATAGATGATAGAGGAGACTCTGAGGGAGAGATAGACGTGGGGGAGGGAGATGAGGTGGCGGTGATGATGGAGGAGATGGAGGAGGAGATGGTGGAGATGGTGGTGGAGATGGAGAGAGAGGGGATAGGGCAGGACCACAGATGAGAGGAGGTGGAGTGAGATAGAGGGGATTGATACCTCCCCCAGCTAGATAGGGATGGAGACAACCTCTAACACAACTAGCATAGCCAGATGTGGGAGCTCCATTACAAGTACCCATCACTCAGGTATAGATACTAGCTACCCCAACATAGGGACCAGCTGCACAGGTACAGGTGCAGGGACAGGATGAGGCAAACATCTTATTAGCACAGGGTGGTGTTGTACATGGTGGCTAGGTTTAGGATGACATACATGATGAGCCAGATGCTGAGATGGTAGATGTACAAGCATAGGATGAGTAGGTAGACATGGATATCGAGGTATAGGATCCCTATTTTCAAAGAGATGCTACTAGCTAGATATTGATGCACTACTAGTCCAACTAGCAATTACACAAGTGGAAGTAGACCGGGTTCCAGGTCTAGAGAGACAGATTGAGAGGATGGATAGAAAGATGAGAGTATTGAGACATGAGTGGGATGCAGTGCTTGAGAGACTCAAGGAGTCAGAGATGCTACTAGATGAGCTACAGTGCACATAGGAGTTAGGTCCTCATGGAGATAGCATCAGAGCCATGATACATGTCAGGAAGGAGATATCCTACTGGCGAGAGGCATACAGACAGGCGGTCCTGAGGGATCAGTGGATCAGGAGTTATAGAGAGAGCTTAGTGGCTATTAGGATGGTAGTTCATGATAGAGGGGCACCAGCTGGTGGAGAGGGTGTATCGTCACACCCTCCTAGAGCACTGACAGGTTCAAGAGATCAGGGTGGATCCTCAGCATCAGGGAGTTCAGCAGGACAGGGCCACATTGCATCCCATAGACAGTGGCAGACAAATTCTAGAGGCAGTGGTTCATAGATTTTGAGAGAGCATTATATACACTATTGTACCATTATGTTGCAAGAAAATGCAAGCATCATGGTATAATTAAACCAGGATGACCTGAGCACTTCTTGCATGGAGTTTAATATTGCAAACTTGACAAGCATCTAGGTATAATTAAACTGAGATGACCTGAGTTTCATTTGTGTAACAGATAAGGAATATTCCCTCCTCCATCGGGGAACAAATATTTGGAGTTGAGGTATGTGATGGTGTATCACCATAAATAGCATATGTAGAACAACATGATTTGGATGTTGTCAATACTATCAAATGAATGAAGGCACTTATGCACAGACACCCCAATTATTTGTTCCTTTGATTTCATGGGGAAATATCCCACAAATAGAAACCAAAGAAAATACCATGCCCCATCATGGCTATCCTAATCAATGACATTTTAGAGTTTCAAACTCATGTCAAAGATATCAAGGAATAGCATAGGAAACATGATAACAATGAAATCCAGATATGAATGCATAATTTACAACAAATCATTCTAACATGCCTGTCATGAATATACATTTCTTTTGCCAAAAAGATAGTGTAAGATATAGTGATCAGTTCAAGTGATGATGTATAGTCAAGATTCGATAGATAAACAGTCATGTTTCAAAGGATAGATTACAGATTCTGATTCATCATAAAGATATCATCGTTAAAGAACATTTGATTGCATTTTCTTTTTCTAGTGAAAATCACTCCATTGTGTCCTCTAAGAGTCATGACTATCATAGGTCCACTTCCTAAACTAGGTCAAGGACATGCCCCTAGCTAGGTGATGGACTGACTTATTATGGATGAAGAAAGATGCAACAAGACTAGGATGAAGACCATGACAAATGATCAAGCTATGATGGAATTTTATTATGGGTAGATACAATGTGTAGACACCTAAAAATCCTTTAGAAAATAAAGTATTTTTATTTTCTAAAAAATCCCTGATGACATCATCATTTATTAATTAATTAATTATTTAATTAATTTATTTATTTTTATGTCATTAAATCCCTTTTTCTTAATTAAAAATATTTAATTAAGAAATCCCTCCCAAAAATGTTTAAATCTTATTTAAACATTAATCCCCTATTTATTAATTATTTTAATTAATAAATTGACCAAAAATCCCCCAAAAAATAATTAATTTATTTTTTGACCAAAAGTTGGCCTTTTTTCCTAAAACCACTAACCTCTTCCAAAATCTTCTAAAACCCTCTTTAATTACGATTAAAGGCTAATCCCATCATTTTCTAACCCTAACCCCAACTCAAAATATTTAATTAAGATTAAATATTTAATCCTTATGTTTATTAAATTTATTTTAATAAATTTTCTCAAACCTAAACCCATGGAAATAAATAAATCTTTATCTATTTCCTAAAAATCCTTATTTATCCTAAGGAAGTGCTAGACTCTTCTAGAAAATCCTAATCCTAATCCTAATCACCTCCCTAACCTTGTCACATTCCCTAACCAAAATTAGCCAACTCCTAAACTTTAACCAAAGTCAACAAACTTCTAGAGGCTTCTCTTACATGCATTTATGATGCATTTAAAGCCTCCTTATCCCTCTTACATGCATTTATGATGCATTTAAAGCCTCCTTATCCCTCTTACATGCATTTATGATGCATTTAAGAAGCCCCTCACCCCTTTCTTACACCCTTTGACTTTAGGCACATTTCCCAAATTGTGCACATTCCTCCCATCTTTCAACCCAATGCCCTTGTGACACTTGTCACAAGGAGGTGGCCTTGAACTAGCACAATCTATGTGCTCCCCTTTGAATGAATCTTGGCCTCTCTTAAGGATTTTGATCCTAGCCACTCATTCATCCTCCCAAAAGTCTATAAATAGTCCTCATTTCTAAGAGCAAAATATCCATTCACCTTTCATTTTATGCATTGTTATCATGTCCATTTAGCTCTAGACTTAGCATAAGCAATACTAATTGTTAGTTTCTTTTTATCATCTTCAAGCTTTCTTAAAGAACATCATAGCTTAGCAATAATGGATTAATATAGTTTCTTTCATTGTTTAGCATAGCATATAGCATCATATCACACCTATATTTGGTCTAAAATCAATCTTAGTATGCATTAGAATATGCTCCAAGTGCTTAGAGAGCACACCCACATCCCTCTAATTGAAGCGAATCAAACATTTTCTCTATAGCACTTGTTTTTTTTAAGCAACAATCTTGAGGTGGCTTTGGTTTTGTTTTCATGTCTTATGCTATTTTTTAGTTCATGAACATGTTAGATTAGTCTAATGTTTGAATGTTTCAGCCTTTCAAGACAGGTAACAGGTTCAAAATCATAGTCTACACAATGGATGGTGTATGAACTGGCCATTTTATTATGATATATACATGGTGGGTATGGGGACTGACTAGCCATTTTATTATGGATATATACAATGAAAGGACACACTAGAAGAATCCTAATAGATAAAGGAGCTAACTTGATACACATGGCACCTGTTTCCAGTGTTTTACCACATGCTTTTATTGCAGTTTTCTTTTGATTTTTTTTTTTTTTTTTGGTATTTTTATGATTTTTTGTATTTACAAAATATATACATAGCCGTTGCATTGAGATTTCAAGGAAAGAACTGCTTGAGTTGGATGCTGTTAAGAGGTTCACCCAAGGGATCTCCCTCAAGTGTTGACAACTGATAAGCCCCAGAACCATAGACTATTGTAATCACAAAAGGACCTAACCAATTGGGTTCAAACTTGCCCTTCTTTTCACGGTGCTATTGATTCTTTAGATTTTCACAAAGGACTAAGTCACCTAACTGAAAGTCTTTGATCTTTACCTTGCTATGATACTAACAAGACATACGCTGCTGATAGACTTTCAAATGATCATAAGCTCTCTGATGGTGTTCATCAAACAGTTCTAGTTCAGTCAATTGTGCAACTCTATAGTCTTCATTAGGAATCAAATCTTTGAGAATGACACAAAGTGAAGGCAACTTGACCTCAAGGGGCAGGACTGCTTCAGATCCATAGACAAGGGAGTATGGGGTGGCTCCATTAAGAGTATGAATGGAGGTATGGTAAGCCCATAAGGCTGGATTTAGTTGGATATGCTAGTCACGGCTAGCGTCATTGACAGTCTTTTGTAGGATTTTAACAATAGTTTTATTTGATGCCTCAGCTTGGTCATTCCCTTGGGGATAGTATATGGTAGAATAGTTATGGGTAATATGGAATTTTGTGCATAGTTCATCCATGTCCTGATTTTGAAACTATTTCCCATTATCAGTAATGAGATACATAGGTATACCATATCTACAAATGATATAATTTAAGATAAACATGGATATTTGTTTCCCTGTGGCGGTAATTAATGGAATGGCCTCAATCCATTTAGTAAAGTATTTTGTGGTAGTGAGAATCCATTTGTGACCATTGGAAGATGGAGGGTTGATAGTGCCCATGAGATCGAGCCCCCACCGACTAAATGGAAAGGTAGTTGTAAAAGGATGTAACTCTTGTGCTGGAGCATGAATAAGGTTTCCATGTATCTGACATTTCTTACATGCTCTAGAAAAATCAAAGGAATCTATTTCCATGATAGGCCAATAATAACCCATATGCATGAGTTTCTTAGCCAAAGAGGGACCACTCGAATATGTCCCACAAATACCCTCATGTACATCTCGCAAGGTAGTTTGAGCTTCATCATGCTCACGACATTGAAGGAGAGTACCGTCAAGACCTCGTTGATAAAGGGTATCAGATATTAGGACATAGCGGGAGGCTTGGTGGAGGAAGGTTCATTTTTTATTACGGGATAAGTTAGGGGGTAGGATGTCATTTTTTAGATAGGAATAAATGTTTCCATAGATTGGGGAGTCATGTCCAATTAGATGACATATAATATGCGTATCAGGATCATCATATGCAGGACAAGTCAAGGATTCCACCAAGAACTCAAAATGGACCTTGGTATCTTCTGTATCAAACAAAGAAGCAATCATTACCATGGCATCGACAACCTTGTTATCATGCTAAAGAATCTACTCAAAAGTGATGACTGAGAAATATTGTTTGAAGTCATCAACCATACGTTTATATGGTAATAACTTATCATCTTTAGTTTGATAATCATCATTAACCTAGTTTATAATCAACTGAGAATCCCCATAGACATTTATTTCAATTACTTTCCATTGTAAAGCCATCTTTAACCCAATCAGTAAGGCTTCATACTCTGCTACATTGTTGGTGCAAGGAAAGAGCAACTTGTAAGATTTCAGAATGGTGTATCCTTATGGTGTGACAAAAAGAATGCCAACTCCTGAACCCTATTGAGTATACGATCCATAAAAATATAGTTGCCAGGTTTGTGTAGATAAAGCCAAAATGTGTGCATCAGGAAACTCTGTATGGATAGGTTGGTCATCCATTAATGGAGCATCTGCTAGCTGATCTACTATCACTTAACCTTTAATAGCCTTCCTGTCTACATATTCAATATCAAATTCACTAAGTAGCATGACCCACTTAGCCAATTTGCCTGTCAGTGCTATTTTGCTTAATAGATACTTTAAAGGATCAATCTTTGCGATGAGCTAGATTGAGTGTGACAACATGTAATGTCACCATTTTTGTGATGCAAAAACAATAGCTAGACATGCTCTTTCTATAAGAGAATAGTTTAGCTCATATCCCACTAGGGTGTGACTGATATAATAGATGGATTTTTCTTTTCCTTCATGATCTTGTTGAGCCAATAGAGCACCTAATGAAACTACCATAGCTAAAATGTAGAGCAAGAGTGGCTTGCCCAGAATTGGTGACATCAGAGTTGGAGGATTCACTAGATATTGTTTAATTTTATTGAAAGCTGCTTCACACTGATCATCCCATTGGAATAAGATATTTTTATGCAACAAATGTTGAAAGGGATGACTTCGATCTGCTAGTTGAGAAACAAATCTTTGGATGGATTGGAGATGTCCCTGTAAGGATCTTAACTGACTAATGTTAGTGGGGGAAGCCATCTCCAATATTGCTTTAACTTTTTTTGGATCCACTTTGATTCCTTTGGCTGAGACAATGTACCCTAACAATTTACTGGATGTAATTCTGAATGCACATTTCTTTGGATTGAGTCAAATCTAATACTTTTCCATTCGGGTGAATATTCTATCCAACACTCTCAAATGACCATCTCTGTCTTTGGATTTTGCTAAAATGTCATCAACATAATCTTCCATAATGGTGTGCATCATATCATGAAAGATTGTGGTCATTGCTCTTTGATAAGTTGCTCCAGCATTTTTGAGACCAAAAGGCATCACATTCCAGCAGTATGTACCCCATGGACAAGTAAAAGTAGTCTTTTCTTGGTCTTCTGGTGCAATCTTGATTTGGTTATAGCCAGAAAATCCATACATTAATGATAACATCTCATGCTCAGCTGTCAGGTCAACAATAATGTCAATATTTGGCAGAGGAAAGTCATCTTTCAGACAAGCTTTATTAAGATCTCAAAAATCAATACAAATCCTAATAGATTTGTCTGGTTTTAAGATGGGGAAAATATTTGAAATCCACTCAACATAATCAATAGCCCGAATGAATCCAACATCTAGGAGCTTCTTCAATTTTGCTTTAACCATTAGTGCAATATGGGGATGCATTTTGTGGAGCTTCTGCTTAACTAGTTTTACACCTAGTCTGATAGATAAATGATGCATAATGAGATTTGGATCTAGGCCAGGAATATCAGCATAGGACCAACCAAAGTTGATTTTTCTTTCTCTAAAAAATTTATCAAAAGCTTCTTTCTCTGATTCAGTCAAGGATGTTGCTACTTTGAGGATGTGCGGAGACTCTTATGTGCCAATGTTAAGAGGTACTGTTGGTTCTATAAGAATAGCAGATTGCTCTCTATACAAATAGTTGGGAAGAGGGTCAATCCTTCCATTGTCAGGTGCCTTAGAGAGGTTTTCACCATCGGATGTATCATTTCTTTTTACTATTTTTGGATCTAATACTGCACTGAGTGGTTTTCACCATTAGATCTGTTCATTATTTTTATATTTTTATGATTGAAAGGATTGGCACTCTCACCAAAGTAGGCCATGTCATTGAGTTCTATCAAAAATCTTGACTTGTGATCTCCTGGTGGTAAATGATCTTTGATTCCAAGATAGTCAATGATTGTATCATCATTATTGAATACATCAAGTTCTGGATGATCAGGAGAATCCCAGTCGATAAGTTTGGGATGTACAAGGGGCATTGGATCATTCGGGTCATTTTTAAAGGCATAGATGGTATTGATGGAAAATTTGTCAAGGTTTATGATGGTATCAACGAGGTCTATTTCCATACTCTCATCTAATTCATCTATCACAAAATAATGCTCACTTCCCTCATGATCGACAAGAGTAGTATTATGTGGGACCAATCCTAGTGAGTCACTCCTTGAACTCTCTCCCTCATGGTAATCATTACTATAGTGATGGACAACATCAACTCCTATTTTTGTAGTACAATCAAATAATGAATCCCATTCATAATCATTTGAGTCAGAATCATCATTATCCCCAAGTCTATCAATAATTCTCTGTGCTATCCTTTGTTTCTCTGGATCCACATACATACCATTCTTTCTAAATTGCAAAGCAAGAGCTTTAGATATCTAATAAAAAGGTGTGATCTTTGCTTTTCCTTTTGGTTCTTTTGGTTGTTCTCCTTTATATCCTAATCCTGTAGTGTCTCTTTGATAGTTTGGATTTTGCAAGAGTGGTTTGATAACACCTTCTCTTTGTAACCCTATAGGTCCATCACCTTGGTATCCCATCTTTTGTAACAAAGTATACCCTTTACCATAGACATCAAGTGATATATATTCATGCTTGATATCCTCTTCATTCTTCTGTGATTTAAGAAAATGAGTAGCATTATGCTCAGCCACCTCTTTGGATATTGTGCCCCCACTTATAAATGTGTCATAAAAAAGTGTGGAAGGGGGTTCTGATTGTTGTTTAGTGATCAAAGATCTACCATATGATCTAGGAGATAAAGGCAACTCTATGATACAAAGAGCTTGACCTAAAGTGTATTCTCCCATACTTCTTTCTTTTATGTCTATCTTGATCCCATTTGATTTTGATGTTGATGCTATATTACTATGATCAATGGGTGTAGTTGTAGAAGATCCAGTATGGCTATAAGGTATCAAAGAATCAGATGTCTTCACAGAATTGCAATACTAGAAAAGATTAGTGTCTCCCTTGATAGTGACTTCCTGACCATTATGAGGGAATTTCAAGCATTGATGATAGGTTGATGGTACAGCTTGCATGGAATGAATCCATGGTCTTCCCAAGAGAATGTTATAAGCAAGATCCATGTCTAGGACTTGGCAAGGTACATCTTTGATTATAGGACCTACTCTAATTGGTAAAACAATAGACCCCTTGGATGATCGTTCTTCCTCATCATAAGCTTTTATCATGATTTTCTTCTTAGGATCAACAACATTTTCAGAGAATCCCAATGCAAGGACTAGTTTCAATGTACAAATATTTAAGGCAGCTCCTCCATCTATTAGTACTCATTTGATTTTGTGACTCTAGACAAGGAATTCGATATGTAGGGGAGCATTATGAGGTTGGGCAATAGATAAGTCATCATTCTTAGTGAAGGATAGGTAATGTGGGGTTGTTAAATGGCCCACCAAAGCTTGAAATTGATCATGATCTAGATTTGTGGGGACTTGGGTTTCCAAAAGAGCTTTTTCAAGGATATCTTTGTGAGATGGGGATAGACGCAAAAGCTCTAAGATGGATATCTGGGCAGGTGTTTTCTTGAGTTGTTCCAAAAGGTTGTATTGGTTGGAAATATTCATTGTAGACTTTGGGACATAAATAGACTTGTTGTGAGGTGCATTTGGTTTAGACTGGACTCCTTGGAGAGCAACTTTGGATTGAGCACGAGTAGTAACATGGACTGGGTCTCTCTGATTTTCCTTTGATGGTAATGACATTGGCATAATACATAGAAGGATGACATTTAGAAATGTTACCAACATATTGATAAGGAGTGGAATTATAATTGGCTTGATTTTCACTCTTAGTATTGGAAGAACCTCCTTTTTCATGCTCAGGAAGTGGATCTTTGAAAGCCGTATGTGATTCATTTGAGGTATGTCCGTCAACACTAATTTCACCGCTTTCAATTAGATCTTGAATTACATTTTTGAGCCTTTTGCAATCATTGGTTTTATGTCCTTTGCCTTTGTGAAATTTGCAATAATCATGCTCATCCCACCAAGAAGGCTTCACTCTAGGTTCAAAATATTTCATTTCAGGAAGCGTGATGAGTTTCTTTGTGATTAACTTTTGTAAGGTTGATTCAAGAGATTCCCCTAAAGGAGTAAAGTTTTTTCAAGGTGACATGAAAGGCAATCTTGGTTTAGATGAATCTTTGTTGGTATTTTGATTTGATGATTTATTGTTGTAGGTTCCTTGAGTAGCATTGGCCTGACTAGTGAGATTGAGAAGGGGTTGTGTTGGTTTGACATTATGATTATCAACAATCCCATCATTGACAACATTTTTGTTTTTATTCCAGAATTTCAATTTGTCATTGTTATAGTTGTTGGAATTGGAGTTTGAGGATCCAGCATTGTCTTTAGAATAAAGTTTGATCTCACCTTTTCGAACCATGGCTTCCTCAATCTTGATACAATTTTCTATGAGCTTATTGAAGTTTGTTGGACATTGCAATTGTAACTTATAACTCATTTCTGGTGTAAGGTTATCTACAAAAATATCCATCTTTTCTTGTTCAAGAATTGTTCGTGGATATTTGGCAAACAATTGACGCCATCTTTTAAAAAAAAGTAAGGGTTCTCCATTCTTTTGGTGTGCATTGCAAAGATCAAGCATAGTGACTTCATGTTTGATGTTATATGAATAATGAGTCACAAATTTGTCAAGAAGCTCATTGAAAGATTTGATGCCTGGGGGTAGTTTGGAGAACCATTCCATGGCTTGTCCTCCTAAACTTCATGGAAATAGTCACATAAGATAAGTGTCATTATGAGTGACTTCGATACAAGTAGCACAAAACTCACGAATGTGGTCTTGTGGATCCAAATTCCCTTTGTATTTGTGAAATTTTGGAACCTCAAAATGAGGAGGGAATGGAATCATTGCTAAGTTCTTATCAAAAGGATAAGGACATATATCATCCAAGGAATACTTCTTTGTTGATGATCCAGTTTGGATGTCACGGATTTATTGTTGAAGCATCTGGATTTGTTGTAGAATGGGATCCAAAGATAATGTGTTTCCTTGAGAATTTTGGGAAACATTGTTGTGGGAAGCATTGTTTTGTGAAGTATGATTTTTGGAAGCACGGTTTTGTTGATCATTTTGAGAAATAGTGTGTTGTTCATGACTATGAGAAGCATTGGATTGCTAATTGGTTTCCTTTGCTCCATGAGTATCTTGAGAACCTTTAGGGATTTCTTGATTGTTTGTGTGAGCTGGTTCTCTAAGATAGGAAACATCAAAATCACTTGGTAACTTAGCTCCTTGTTGAGCAAGCATGAGGAAATACATCTCTCTATCCAAGCCTAAGAGTCTTTCCATAACATGATAAAATTGAGGATCTTGTGAAGCTTCCCTAAGTTTGTCATCGGTGGGTTCGTTAGTGGATGTAAAAAGTGAAGTTTTCTTAGGAGCTTTGAGCCAAGGATTTTCTTCGTTGCTGGTATTTCCTTCCATCTTGTCTAGGGATTCTGGATTAATGGCTTGTTTAAGTTTCTGAGATCGAGTTTGAACCATAAAATTGAGAAAATTGATTGTGGGATGAAAGATTCTTGATTAGAAGATATGGAAGGTGATTGATAGAAAAGATATTGAAATGTGTTGAAAAGTGATAAGACAACTTGATAAACTCTAAGTCAATAGGAGGTATAGATCTCACTATGATATGACAAAGGGAAATCAAGAGATAATAACCTAAGTAAGTTTGGTGGTTAAGGATGATATATCCTGCTATGGTAAACTCACAAAGATCAGAATTTGATAGATAAGGTAATGTTTCAACACTAAATTGAGAATTTCAAAGATTGGAAGAAAATGATTTGATGAGTTCTTAATGAAGGAATGGTGAAAAATGATGAAAATGGTCAAACTAAAAATTAGAGGTTTGTGCAACTCAACTATTTTTCCAGAATCTTACTAAGGACGAAAATGGGTATCTGAAAAAGTGATTTGGAAAATTGCAAAGTTGGTGGAAATGCTCACTGTTGTAAATGCACAACAACAAATGCATAGGACAAATTGATAAATATGCAACAAGATGAGACAGATGCGCAAAAAATTTTGACAGATGCGAACTGGTAAAATCAAAAGCACTGACAGTCTTGACAGATGCGCAACAAATTTGATCAAATGTGTAGCAAAATGTGATATATGCATAGGTTCTGAAGTTTTGATCTGAATTAATTTTTTTTCGATGTTTCTGATGTTTTCTATTTTTTTTTTTGGCAAAGTGAAAAATGAATAAACACATGCACGCAAGATAAAAATGATTTTAATCTAACTATGTTAATATGAATGCACAAACACGCTTACAATCCTATGGTAGGCAAGGACGATATCTGTTGAATCCCCACTAGGATAATAAAATCCAGCCATGCAAATCCACATCGGACAGCCTAGGAACTTGGAGGCATGGGCTCCTCCTTACAGTGCACTCACTTCTCATGCACACCAAGTTCTGAATTCAATGGGTCATTACTTCCCAAAGAACTGCTATCTCTACTATGAACCGTGAGTAATGGGGGGTGTCTTCATGAGCTTGGGTGACTCCTTGAGCCAGCAAATAGAAGGTTTTTGGCCACTAAACAAAAGCTTTTAGTAAGGACATCCGTTCAGGTGGTTGTGATCAAGTCATTTTCCCAATTAAGGGGGCTCTCCCAATCTTTTCAAAGCAAGGCTTTCACCTCTACTAAGTAAGACTTTAACGCACCACTGGGGTATTGGAGGAGATTTTGGTTGCCATAATGAATTCACAGCTATCTAATGTGAGACTAATCACACTAGCATTTTTTATATACCAGTTTGGAAGGGCTTGGCTTTAGCCTATTATCGGTTGGGTCGTTCCTTGGGGTGAGTACCTTTTTTCCCACCAAAGACCGCCCTCTAAAAATTATAACAATTTCTCTTACACCCAAGGTCCACGAATGGTGAGGGGAGAGGATACATTTTTATAATTTTAGGATTACAGATATGCTATTAAGCAAGACACAACAAACACTTGAGCTATTCTAAAGAAAACACACAAAGCAAAGACATGTCTTTTTTTAAGCCCAAACGAGATTATGGTCTATTTTGCAAGCCCCTTGGCAATCTACAATCAAACCATTAGAAAATTTGTTTAGCAATGGGGTCTTCAAAAACAACGTCTTGCAAAACAACCTAAAAGCTACCAGAGCAAACAGAAATTTGTCAAAGGTTAGCTAAAATCAAAATAAATCAAAAATTTAAACCTAACTACTGTAAATAATAGATGCATGATAACAGTGGATAAATGCGTAGACTAATTGAACAGATGCACAGAACATAATGATGGATGCACATAAAAGTGATATGGATGTGTAAGAAATCTTAATGTATGTGCAGGAAAACTTAACGGATGCACAGATGTTAATTAAAAATAAAAAATGAAAAAGCTAGCAAATGACAGATTTGATCGGAAATGCATGTGCAGAACAGATGAATGAATGCGCAGTATTCATGAATGAATGCACAATAAAAACCTGGACACGTTTGCACATGGAAAACTAAAAAAATAGAATGTTAAAAATGGAGGCTAGCCCTCCTTCTAGCACCAAAAATGTATGCAAATTAGATGTCTAATAACTAGAGATGATAAATTAACTATTTAAAGCCAATAAATCAATCTAATGCAACACAATGAAGAATACAAAGTAACTATAAAATGATGAAACTAAATTATTTACCTTCACCTACCATGCAACTTGTCTCCATTGTCCTCATATCCTTGATTTCTTGTAGAGGTTAAGCTCTCAGATTTCCAAATGAAGCCTTCTCCCAAGATGCTACCAAAGTGTGGAGATTTTATGAAATGAGTGCACAATAGCTTATGTAATCTAATGGATGGAATGCAAATGAAATGATGATAATATGAATTGATTTCTCTTAGAATGCTTGGATGCTTGGATGTTTGAATGCTTGATTTCTTGAATGCTTGAATGCCTATTACAAAAATACCTATTAGCTCACAAAGGGGAAATGTGGCTCCTTTTATAGAGTTTTGGAGGATCTAGGCCTAGGTGGCACAATCCTACGGTTGAGAATGAAAGGTGGAAGATCCTAAAGCTAGGATTGACTTGGTTGAAGGAGTTGAAAGAAAGGGGGATGTAGTTGGAATGTGAGAGGAAGAATATGGATGATGTTCCTCTCACATTGACATGGAGGAGAAGAAGGTGGAAGGGAAAGACACATGTCAAGTGTCTCACAAAGACCAAAGAGAGAAAGAGGGAGAGACCTTTTCCTCATGAGGACTCTTTGCACAAGTATCATATGAGTCACCTTTGACCCTTAGAGGTGGCTTGAGAAGTCCCTTAGGAATAGGGAATGTCTCTTGACTTGGTTGGTGAGAGGACATGTGGTTATGAGACCAAGTCCTATGAGGCCACATAGCCCTTAAGAATAGGACATGTGTGGGTGAGGATAATTACTAATAAATAATTAATAATAATTATTTATTTTAGCCAAGATGATGTGTCAAGTGAATGGGTAGATGAGGTGGACTAGGGGTCTTAGCCATATTTAGGTGATTATATATTTATTTAAATCACTTTAATAAAACTAATTAGAAGACTTAGGATAGAGGAATAGACTATAGCGAATTCACTAAATAAATTGAATAATTTATTTAATAAATAGAGGAATAATTATTAATTAAATAATAAATATGTAATTAATTTATCAAGTCAATAGTAATTAAATAATAAATATTTAATTAATTAATGAATCCATTTTTAGGTGTATACAATAGCTGTTGCTGATGTTGGTTTCTTGCCTTGTGAAGTTAATGCGGTATTGTGGACCTATTATTGAGAACTCTCCTAAGAGCGCATGTCTTAATTCATTTGGATCTGGGAGTTATCGCCATTCTCCTTGGGTATCAATTTTCTACTAGTTTCGCATGAAACATGGAGTGTTTTGTGTTGTGCGGTTCCGTATGAGGAACTTGGATCTTGTGAAGTTCACGATATGTTCTTGGATCATGTGTGGACATAAATATATCTTCTCAAGGTGTTGTGTTATTTCTTTCTTTAGTTTTGGTTTCTCTTCCAGATTGGACCTATAATGTAATTAAATACCCGACTAGCTGCCTTGTGGCTTAGCTGGCTATATAAGAAGCTTAGGTTGTTTAGTTGGTAGAAAGGTGGTGATAGTAGAAGAATAGTAGAAGTAGAAAGGAAGATAATATGCGAGTTGAGACTCTGAATTCATAATTCTCTTTGTATAAGGCCAAAACCCAGAAGGCCTCACAGTCGGGCATGTTGACTAATTTAATTTAATCACACCATTTTGTTTTCTAGTTGCCTTGCCTCCTATACATTGTGTTTTCATTATTCATGTGAATTATATATATTGCTTCTGTGTGTAACTCTGAGGAAGGCTTGTTTGTTGGTTCAAGTTGAGTCAAATCTTCTTGAATCTACCCTCCCCTACATCAAGTGGTATCAAATTTATTTCTTTCTTATGGATTGGATCATGGAGAACCTTATTGGATTGGTTGTAGGGTGGTGGATTTGAGATCTGACCTATAACTTGCAGAAGGTTACGATCTTGCTGGAACCTGATTGTCAAGATGGTTCATAGTAGAGGAAATGATAATGCTACCATGGATATGTTGAGGAAGATTGCAACTAGGCTTGAAGCTGTAGAGACAACCCAGAGAAGAGGTGCACATCTTGAAGATGTTAGTGATGAAGAAGAGGTAGCAACTAATCCTGAACCTGAAGTTGAACAAGATGAGGAAAGACTCTTGAGATTTTTTTCTAAAACTAACTCCATACGTGAAGTTGAAGTTTCTTTCTATGAAGGAAGACATGAGACCGATACACTTTTGGATTGGATCTCTGAGATGGATAAATACTTTGAGTATGAAGGTACTCCTGATAATACGAAGGTTAAGATAACAATCACAAAGTTGAAAGGTCATGCATCTCTTTGGTGGGATCATTTGCAAACTGAGAGACATAAGAGAGGAAAAGAAAAGATCAAGACATGGATGAAGATGCTTGGAAAGATGAAGAAGAAGTTTCTTCCAGCCAACTACCAAGTTAGTTTGATGAGAAAAATGAAAAATTTGAGACAAAAAGACATGAGTGTGAAAGAATATATTGAGGAATTTTACAAGTTGGATATCAAATCTGGACACATGGATGATGAAGTTGATAAGGTGGCTAGATACTTGAATGGTTTGAGGACATCAATTCAAGATGAGATTAGTTATGCTAAAATGGATACTGTGGAAGAAGCATACCAATTTTCTTTTAAGGAAGAAGAGCAATTGACAAAAAGACAAATTCAAAGACAGAGAGGTAGAGGTGGTAGATTTCAGAGAAGTAGAGGAAGATCTTATGGAGAAAGTAGTAGATCTAAAAATGTCATACAAGATAAAGGATGGAAAGATGAACCTACTGGTAGAAGAGGTAACTACTCTAGAGGTAGCTATATTGGTTACTATAGGAATAAAAATAGTTGGAAAAGAGAAGAGAAATCTTGGTTTAGAGGTACTTGTTACAAATGTGGTGAAGAAGGACATAGAGCTTTTGAATGTACTAACTCTAGAAAGAAGATTGGAGGTAATGGCAGAAAAAATTTATCTTGTAAAGGAGTTGAGGAATTATCTAATGAACCTGAACATGGTGAAAACTTGATGCTAAGAAGGATCTTGTGGAATGAAGAAGCTGATGAGGAACCTATTTTGAGGAAAAGTTTGTTCAGAACCAGATGCAAGATCACTGATAAATGTTGCTAGGTAATCATTGATAGTGGAAGTTTTGATAATTTGGAATCCAAAGAGCTAGTTAACAAGTTGCAGTTATAGAGATTGAAACATCCTAAGCCTTACCATATTGCTTGGATCCAAAAGGAGCATAAACTACTTGTAAGTGAATAATGCCTTGTTAAATTCAAAATTGGGAATTATCATGATGGAGTCTTGTGTGATATTATGCCTATGGATTGTTGTCATATTCTTTTGGGTAGACGTTGGAAATATGATAGGAAAGATTTGCATGCTGGTAGATTGAATCAATATACTATTTGGACTAATGGAAAGAAACAAGTATTATTGCCTTTAGTAGAGAAGTTTGATGAAGGCCACTATACTATGGTTAGAGTATGCTTGGTTGATGGTAAAATGTTTGCAAGAGAAATGAAAGAACATAATATTTTATTTTCTTTAATTCCAAGGAAAACTGAGAAACAAGATGAGTTAGAAAATGCACCTGAGGTTAAACCTTTATTGACTTAATTTCATGACATCATTTATGATAATGTACATGATGGTTTTCCTCCTATGAGAAGTATAAGTCCTTGTATGGATTTGATACCTGGAGCTAGTTTTCCTAATAAAGCACCACATAGGTTGACACCTGATGAAAAGAATGAGTTGAATAGACAAGTGCAAAAATTTCTTGAGAGAGGTTTGATTAGGGAAATTTTGAGTCCTTGTGCACTGCTTACTATGTTAGCATCGAAAAAGAATGGAGAATGGAGAGTGTGCACTGATTATAGAGATATAAACAAGATAACAGTAAAGTACATATTTCCTTTGCCTAGGATGGATGACATAATGGATAGTTTGAGTGGAGAAAATTATTTCACAAAGATTGATTTGAAGAGAGGTTATCATCAGATTAGGATTAGAGAAGGGGATGAATGGAAAACTTCTTTTAAGACTAATGAAGGTTTGTATGAATGGTTGGTTATGCCTTTTGGTTTGACTAATGCACCTAGTACTGTCATGAGGCTGATGAATGAAGTTCTAAAAAGATTCTTGGCTAAGTTTGTGATCATATATCTTGATGACATTTTGATAGTCAGTAAGAGTAAGGAAGAACATCTTGAGCATATCAAACAAGTATTGCAGAGATTGAAGGAAGAAAAGTTGCTGATTAATTTGAAGAAATGTTCATTTATGAAAGAGGATATTATGTACCTTGGTTTTGTAATTTCAGCTGATGGATTGAAGATGGATCTTGAGAAAGTGAGAGTTATACTTGATTGGCCTACACCAAAGAATGTTGGAGAGGTAAGATCATTTTATGGATTGGAAAATTTTTATAGGAAGTTTATAAGAAATTTTAGTTCTATTTGTAATTCTATGACTGAAACTATGAGAGGAGATAAAAGAGATTTGAAATGAACACATGGAGCAAAAAAGAGTTTTGAAACATTGAAACAAAGAATTGAAGAGTTGCCTACACTTGCTTTGCCTGCTTTCAGTAAGGTTTTTCAAGTTGAATGTGATGCTAGTGGAAGTGCAATAGGAGCTTTTTTGAGTCAAGAAGGAAGACCTATAGCTTTCTTTAGTGAGAAGTTGAATGATGCTAAGAGAAAATATTTAGTTTATGACCAGGAATTCTATGCTATTGTTCAAGCTTTGAAGAAATGGAGACATTATTTGATGCCTAAAGATTTTGTGTTGTATACTGACCATAAAGATTTGTAGTATTTGGGAAGTCAGAATAAATTGAATCAAAGACATATGAAGTGGGTTGAGTTCTTGCAGAATTTTTCCTTTTCATTGAAGCATAAAAGTGGATAGTCAAATAAAGTTACTGATGCCTTGAGCCGAAGAATAAATTTGCTGACAGAAATGTGAGTTGAGGTACTTGGTTTTGATGATTTGAAGTGTTTGTATGAAATTGACCTTGATTTTGTAGAGCCTTGGAAAGATTTTAAGGAAACAATAGTGAGTGATAAGTGGACTAGTTATTTCATTCAAGAAGACATGTTGTTTAAGGGAGTTTAGTTGTGCATACCTAGAAGATCTATGAGAGAGAACATAATAAAGGAGAAACATAGTGGTGGACTTGCTGGACATTTTGGGATTGATAAGACTGTGAAATTGATTTTAGAAAGATACTTTTGGCCAAAAATTTATACAGATGTACAGAGAATGGTTAGAGGTTGTAGAATTTGCCAAATAACAAAAGGAACTAGTTAGAATTTTGGATTGTATACACCTTTGTGTGTACCTGATAGACCTTGGGAAGATGTGAGTATGGATTTTGTTCTTGGATTTCCTAGAATGCGGAGAGGTAATGATTCTATTTTGGGAGTGGTTGACATATTTTCTAAGATGGCTCATTTCATACCTTGTAAGAAGACATCTAATGCATAACATGTAGCTGAATTATTTTTCAAGGAAGTGGTAAGATTGCATGGTTTTCCTAAATCTATTGTTTCAGACAATGATACTAAGTGTACTGGTTACTTTTGGAAAACACTTTGGAAGAAGATGAATACACAATTGAAGTTTAGCTCTACATTTCACCTTTAGATAGATGGACAAACTGAATTTGTGAACAAAAGTTTGGGAAACTTGTTGAGATGTTTAGTTGGAGATAAGCCTGTTAATTAGGATTTAGTTTTGGCACAAGAAGAGTTTGCATATAATAATTATGTGAATAGAAGCACTAATAGGACACCATTTGAGATTGTTAGTGGATTTAATCCTAAGGGAACCATAAAGTTTAGATATTTGCCTACTGACACAAGAAGAAGTGCTGAAGTTGAGGATTTTACAGTCTTCATGAGAACTTCACATGATTAAGTCAAAAAGAATTTGGAGGACAATAATTTGAAATATAAACAAAGAGCAGATAAGAGAAGGAGACATAAATATTTTGAAGTTGGAGATGAGGTTATGATTCATTTGAAGAAGAATATATTTCCAGTTGGTACCTACAACAAGTTGAAAATGAAGAAGTTTGGACCTTGTAAGATTCTGAAGAAGTTTGACAGTGGAAATGCTTATGAAGTGGAATTACTAGAGGACATGGATATATAACCTATATTCAACATTGCTGATATCTTTGAGTACTTTGAATCAAATGATGAGATAGAAGATGATATGGATTATCCTAAGAAGAATATAGACAATATTGAGAAGATCTGTAATAGTAGAGTGAGCAAGAGTACAAGAGGAAAAGACTACATGGAATACTTAGTTCAGTGGAAAGATAAGCTAGTTGAAGACAGTTCATGGATTACACAAGCTAAGTTGGATCTTTATGATTTAGGTCAGAATATGAGCAGTTCTTGATGTGGACATAAGTTCTTTATTTACCCTAGGTGTCTGATGCAAGAGCATCTTGGGTCTTTGAGCAATCTTACATCACCAAAAATATTTCCTATTTTCCCGTACCTGTCAATTATTTATTTTGTAGCCATTGCTGATGTTGGTTTCTTGCCTTGTGAAGTTAATGTGGTGGTTTGGACCTATTATTGAGCACTCTCCTAAGAGAACATGTCTTAATTCATTTGGATTTGGGAGTTTTCACCATTCTCCTTGGGTATCGATTTTCTGCTAGTTTCACATGAAATGTGGAGTGTTTCACCTTGCGTGGTTCCATATGAGGAAATTGGATCTTGCAAATTTTTGGATATGTTCTTGGATAATGTGTGGACCTAAATGTAGCTTCACAACATGTTGTGTTATTTATTTCTTTAGTTTTGGTTTCTCTTCTAGGTTGGACCTATAATGTAATTAAATGCCCGACTAGCCAACTTGTGGCTTAGCTGACTCTATAAGAAGCTTAGGTTTTTTAGTTGGTAGAAAGGTGGTGATATTAGAAGAACAGTAGAAGTAGAAAAGAAGATAATATGTGAGCTAAGACTTTGAATTCATAATTCTCTTTGTATAAGGCCAAAACCTAGAAGGCCTCACAACTAGACATGTTGACTGATATAATTTAATCACACTAGTTTGGTTTCTAGTTGTCTTGCCTCCTATACATTATGTTTTCATTAGTCATGTGAATTATATATATTGTGTCCGTGTGTAACTCTGAGCAGGGCTTGTTTATTGGTTCAAGTTGAGTCAAATATGCTTGAATCTACCCTCCCCTCCATCACATACACATCTATTACACACTCCATCTCCCTCTTACATTTTCATCCCCTCTCACATTCCCCCATATTCCCTAATCTCTCTCCTTGTGACACTTGTCACAATGTTAGGCATTTCAAGAAGCACAATCCATGCACTCTCTTTAAAATGCATCATAACCACTCTTAACCTTTTCATCTTAACCATCTGTTCCATCCTCTATTTACCTATAAATTGAGCCCACATTTCCTTAATTTTCATCCACCATCCAAGTAAACTTATATTGCCAAATTGAGAGAAAAAAAAGCCATAATCATACCCTCACACGGTCAAATTTCCTCCATAGATATATCTCCATATCCATTGAAGCTTGAGCACTATATTGAGCACACATCCTATCGCTGGACTACATCCAAAGATCAAGAGGGATTTTGGAGTGCTTTCTAGTGGTTTTCATTGTTATTTTCATTTCTTTATTTTAGTCTAATCTAAGTGTTTAATCTATTTATTTTGTTGAATGCTTTCTTAGTTTAGTATTCCATAACATTACATTTTAGGTAATACACCAATAAATGTATGAAGTTGAATTTTTTTCCTAAGACCTTATCAACAATGGATAGATTGAGGTTGAGGGACAGACACCGCCCTCATCAAATTCTCAGCTTAAGTTCTACAATCAACCCTTTCCTAAACATGATCAAAATAATGCCTTGTCATTGAATGTCATGCCATATGACTACTCCACTAAAACATAATGGGCTTTGATCAATTGTGTATAAATATTGAAAAAAATGATATTTGTGGTTTTGATTGTTGGAAATTGCAATTGAAGCAATTATTGTATTGTCATTGATGTCAAACCTTAACTGGTAATACTATTTCTATCTAAGAAAGTACTATATCTATTTGATTTTTGATAAGGATTAGGGCAAGGTTGATAACAATAGCACCTAAGGAAAGGTTGAGTTATTTTGATAATTCAATGGGTACTTGATTATGTGGCACAATGATAAGATAATATATTTCTTAACTAAGTAAGAAGTAAGACTAAACAAGTAGGCTTAACTGAGAAAAAGTGAAGAAATCTAGTTTAAGCTGAGTGATGTTAGTGTTGACCAAGCCAGTATATGTCGAGTAAATTTAGTGTTGGCCGAACATCAGTTAATTGCTGAGGAAGATAGTATTAGATGAGGAAACAATTTCAATGGTGATCGGGCTACCCAGTGATGACCGAGGAGTTGAACACAGTATTGATCGAGTGTCAGTAATTTACATTTGAGGAAGAATTTAGATTCCTAGCTGACATAGTTGAATTCTTAGATTATGTAAAATGTGTTGACTTTATTTATTGATTGTATGGAAGTATTTAATGCACTGTAAACCATTTTATTGTGATTCCATAAAGAGATTTGAGATGTTTCTAGAAGGATGGATGAAGAACATAAAGTTGGAAGGATTCGATGAATCTGACCTAACCCTAAGATCTACGAAGGAGATTAAGCAACAAAAGTTGGATCGACCTAAATGAATAGGTATTAAGGAAACCTAAGTGTGAGGTTGAAGAGAGAGGATGTTGGAGTTGTTGTTATTGATTGTATAAGTAGAAAAGGCTGAAGGAGAAGGAGTTGTGATTTCTTGAAGGGATTTTTGAGCAGATTAGTGATGGAGATGGAAATAGATCATAGTCAGTAAGCCAGCATATGTGTACAGAATTGGATGTGTTATTTGCAAAGTGAGTTGTTGTTTTCAGATCAAACACTGATGTTACTTTCTAACCATTGTATCAGTTTGAAATCCTTTAATCAAGGTTGACCTAATAGTCATTTGTATAAATCCTTTGAACAAGGTTGCATTCTAATGGAATGCATGTAAGTCCTTTAACAAGGTGCACTCTTAATAGGGTGGTTGAAATCCTTTAACTGGGTCACACCTGATAGTGTGTTTGTAAACCTTTGACAGGGTTGGCTTTTCACAGAGCTCATTTCAGAAGAGTGAAAATATCAGTAAAATTTACAAAGTGGTTTTCCCAAATTGGGTTTCCACTATAAATCTTGGTGTTATTACTTGTGTGAATGTTTTGGTTTGAAAATTTCTATGTTTTTCAAGTTAAATACTATTGGATAGTGGACTGCACTGTTATATGTTTCTGTTATGCATTCAGTAATAACCGAGTAGCTGTTGGTTGTTAGATCTGAGTTGTTGAAGAGTTTGAAAGTTTATTTTATACATATGGACTTGAGAACAACTGATTCACCCCCCCTCTTTGTTGTTCTAAATCATATTAACAATTGGTATCAGAGCTATTGGTGCTTATAGAGAACAAGTTTATAGGTACTTGAAGTAAATGATCAAAATGTATAAGAAGGAGGTACCGAAGCTAAATAAGGAGAGCTTCCCTACATGGAAGAGTTTGATGAAACTGCATCTAGCCAGTATTGGTGACTCAACAAAGTATTACATTGAGCATGACCATGTTACACCTGTTGCACCTTTGACTACCGAGGAGATGAGAGCTAAATAAGAACATAATCAAGCAATGTTGGAGATTGCATCTACCCTAAGCTATCCTAAATTTGAAGACATCAAAGACTACACTAATGCAAAGAAAATGTAGGACACTCTTGAAAACATCTATGGTGGTGACATAAATTTACTAAGGGAAAAAATTGAAAGCCTGAGAGGTAAATTTGATGAAATGAAAATGCAAGAAGGTGAGCATATTGCTCAATATTGTGGTAGAATAAAAGAATTTGTAAATGCTATTAGAGGAGCTAATGGCACTATTGATGATGAGACTGTTATTAGAAAAGTTTTGAGAACTTTGCGTCCTATTTATGCCATCAAAATTTTAGCAATTCAAGATTCTAGATGTAACCCTGACAATGCTCTTACTTTCGAAAGTCTTGTTGGTAAGCTTAATGCTTTTGAGCTTTCTAACTATGATAACTTCACTATTGCTAATGTTGAATCTGCATTCAAGTCACAAATGGTTCTGAATAAGTCTAAGAAAGAAAAAGAAAGATGCATCAGTGAGAGTGAAAGTGAAAGTGACACTTCTGATAAAGAACTAGAGGATCTTGAAGCTCTTATGACTAGAAGATTGAAAAGGGGAAAAGGAAAGTATAAAGGTAAACTCCCTATCATATGTTTCTCATGTAATAAAGTTGGTCATATAGTTGCAAGATGTCTTGACAGGGATGACAAGGATGAGGAAAGAGATAGCAAGCACAAAGACAAAAGAGAAGACAGAGGTTACCAAAGGTACAAGGACTACAAAGGAAAAGGTAAGAAATCCTGCTATATTGCTAAAGAAGAAATTGACACTTATAGTGATGATTTTGAAATTGAAGTAGTCTATGTTTCTATGAAAGATGAGTCTAATGAGGATGAGAAAACTACACTAATATCCTATGTGAACAAAAATGATAAGTGGATTATTGATAGTGGTTGCTCACACCACATGACTGGTGATAAAAGTAAGTTTGATACCTTAGATCATTACAAAGGTAGAAGTGTTAAATTTGGTAATGACACACCATGTCCTATTAGGGGTAAAGGATTGATTAAGCTGACTGATAAGATCACTTGTGAAAATCCTTATTGTGTTGAGGGTCTTAACTATAATCTGCTAAGTGTTGCAAAACTTAATAGCACTGGCTACCGAGTGGAATTTCATGATAGGAAGGCTAAAATATTTGATGTCACTGGTGAACTGATTGGAACTGGAGAATAGACAAGAGGTAATTTTTTCTATCTAGACCTATCTAAAGAGACATGTATGATTGCACAACTTGTAATGTGCAAAAAATGTCAGTTGGGTAAGATGAAAAAGTTTGGTTTCAAGAGCAAGACTTTTACTTTTGAGAATGCTTTAGATTTGGTTCATATTGACCTTTGTGGACCTATGGGTGCACAAAGCTATTGTGGTGCTAGATATTTTATTTTGTTTGTTGATGATTACACTAGAATGATGACTATAATGTTTCTAAAAGAAAAATCTGATGCTTTTCAAAATTTTAAGTGGTATCTGGCTAAGGTTAAAAAGGAGACAGGTAGGAATTTGAAGTGTCTAATATCTGAATGAGGTGGAGAATTAATATCAAATGAGTTCAATCTATTTTGCAATTATAGAGGAATCAAGAGACAGATGTGTGCACCTAGAACACCTCCACAGAATGGTATAGCAGAGAGAAGGAACATATCTATCATGGATTGTGAAAGAACACTAATGATCGAGAAGAATGTTGCACAAAACTACTAGAGAGAAGCTGTAAGTACAACTGTTTATACCCTAAACTAAGTACATATAAAAAAAGGTACAAATATTACACCTTATGAGTTATGGCACAGGTATGCACCTAATGTAAATTACTTTAGAATTTTTGGGAGAAAATTCTATATACTAAAAGATAATAGGAATGGAAAGTTTGATGCTAAAAGTGATGATGGAATATTCCTAGGTTATTCCACAAAAAGAAAAGTTTACAAGTGTTTGAACTCTAACACTAACAAAATTGTGGAAAGTGTAAATGTCAAGGTTGATGAATATGCAGAGAAAAATGAATAGGAAAGCAAGAGAGAACTAGAAGATTATAGATCTTTTTTATATATAGAAGAAGAAGAGGCAAGTGACAAACTTTCACTTGATGCAGAGTCTCAAGTAAGCAATGTTGGGGATCAGGGAAACAATGTCGAGCGATAAGAAGAACATGCCGAGCAACAGGAGGAAGCTGCCAAGTATCAAGAAGAGGTTGCTGAGCATTTAGAAGCTAAATCTGAAAATTTTATTGGAGAACTTGAAGAGCAAGAAGAAAAGAGAGAAGAACCTATTTTGGCACAATATGTAAGGAGACATCACAAGCCTAAACAAATCATTAGAGACAAAGAAACTGGAGTTTTGACCAGAAGCAAGTTAAGAGATCCTACATGTTTACTATGTGAATTCAAGCCTAAGACAACAAGGGAGGCATTATAAAATGAAGACTGGATCCTAGCCATGAATGAGGGGATAGACCAAATAGAGAAGAATGATACCTAGACTCTGGTGCCAAGACTAGAAAACAAAAATGTCATTGGAATAAAATGGGTGTTCAGAAATAAGCTGAATGAACATGGACAAATCACAAGGAACAAAGCAAGGCTGGTATGCAAAGGCTACACATAAGAAGAAGGAATAGATTATGGGGAGACATTTTCCCTATAGCAAGATTGGAAGGAGTAAGAACTCTACTTGCATATGCTACCTACAAAGATTTCAAGGTATACCAAATGGATGTCAAGTCTACATTTTTAAATGGTATATTAGAAGAAGAAGTGAACATTGAACAACCTGAAGGATTTGTTGATCCAAATAAGAAACGCATAGTTTTCAAACTAAATAAGGTGCTATATGGACTAAAGAAAGCCCCCAGAGCATGGTATGAGAGGTTGCACAACTACTTGATACAGATTGGATTCTCAAGGACAAATGACAACAAAAATCTATACATGAAAGATGAAAAGGTAAAGGGATCTTGTTAGCTAAGATTTTTGTAGATGATATTATATTTAGTGGACAAGATGCCCTATGTAAGAAATTTTCAAATGAAATGCAAACTGAATTTGAAATGAGAATGTTTGGGGAGATCAAATTCTTTGTTGGCTTACAAGTATATCAGATGGAGAAAGGTATTTTCATTACCCAGTCTAAATATGTTCATGACATACTGAAAAACTTTGGTATGGAGGATTCAAGGCCAGGAAGTACTCTCATGGCTACTGGAAAAAAATTGTCTAAAAATGATGATGCTACTGAAGCAAACTAGCCTTTGTATAGGTCCATGATTGGAAAACTACAGTATGTTGTTCACGACAAACCATATATTTCTCTAGCAGTTGGGATTGTGGTGAGATTATCTACCAATCCTAAGGAAACTTACATGATGGTTGTAAAAAGGATAATGAGATATTTGAAAGGGATTGCAAATTATGGACTATACTATAAGAAGCATGAAATATTTGAACTAGGAGTCTATACTGATGCAGATTGGGCAGGAAATGTGGATGATAGAAAAATTACTAGTGGTGGAGATTTATTTCTTGGACAAAGATTAGTTTCCTGGACAAGCAAGAAACAAAATTGCATTTCCCAATCTATAGTTGAAGCCGAGTATGTAGCTGCAGCAGTGAACTATTCAAACTTGATATGGATAAAGCAATTGTTGATAGGCATGAAAGAAGAGATCACTGAACCAGTTGTCATCTACTATGACAACACAAGTGCTATCAACATATCAAAGAACACATTGATGCACACAAAGACCAAACATATCACCATCAAGTATCATTACTTGAGGGAATTGGTACATGATAAAGAGGTAAGAATGGAATATGTGAATACAAAGCAACAACTAGCAAACATATTCACTAAAGCTTTACCTATAGAAGCTCATGAATATATTGTTGGATACAATTATCTGAAGGACATTGTTGGGTTAGCTATGTGTTGTGTTTGATGTCACACAAATGTCATATCAATTATTGCTCTCAGTATCTACCAAGTTTAGTCGATCAGCTAAGCGGTTCTCAGTATCTACCGAGCTTAGTCAGTCAGCTAGGCAGTTTTTAGTGTCTACCGAGTTCTCTCGGGTATCTAAAGGAAACATGATAGGGTAACAGTGTTAATCGATCCTCCTCAATTATTGAAGGAAAATTAGTGGTTACCGAGTTCTCTTGGTCTCCAAAGGATGTTGCAGAATTCGCTGTGGTCACCGAATTCTCTCGGTCACCGAAGGAAATCTTTTCAAGATTAATGTTTATCGAGAAAGGTCGGCCCTTTCAAAGAATTTTGTTATTACAGTTTGTATATCCCAGCCGACTGTTATAATAATTATTAGTGCCGACTTGACAATCTAAATGATTATGAAATGGCATATATATATAGAAGGTCAAGTGGTGAATAAAAGATATACATCATGCAAAAATTATTTTGAAGAAAGGTGTGTGTGAATTTTGAAGGATGATCAGATATCCTTGAGGAGCAGCAAAGATTTAATTGATCAGTAAGGATCTAGTGAAATAGAATAGAGATCTATATTCATCAATTCAATTGCAGGTCATTTCATTATTACTCTCTAGCAATTGTAGCAGTGATATCAAAATCTCTTAACCGAGTTGGTTTAACAACCATTTTGTAAATCCTCTAACAAGGTAACAGTTCTATTGAATTATTTCAAGACCTCTTACAAGGCCACTCCTAGCAGGGTGATTAAATCCTCTAACAAGGTCACACCTAACAGTGTGTTTTGTAACCTTTTACTAGGTTGGCTTCTAACCGGGCATCACTTCAGAAGAGTGAAAAATAGTAACTAGTTACATTGGTGGTTTTTCCCATATTAGATTTCCATGGTAAATCTAGTGTCTCTTGTGTTCATGTTATTTTCTTTATCATGTAAGTTAATCAGTGATGAATGCTTAAGAATAGTTTAATTATTACACACTTCAAGGATCAAGTTTTTAGCATTTCTCTATATATTTACCGAGTGGCACATCAAATAATTTGTTAAGATATTTAAGGGATCAGTGGTAATATTTTTGTGGTTAACTGATTCACCCCCCCTCTTAGTTACTGTATCTATATTTCCAACAATTGGTATCAGAGCTTTTGGTACTTGCAGGAAGGGTTTCAAGGACCTAAGCTAAAGATCAGGATGTCTTACAAAAGAGAAATTCCAAGGCTTAACAAAAATAACTTTTCAGCATGGCAAGGTCTCATGAGACTACATCTAGCTTCCATTGGTGATTCAAGATGCAAATATATTGATCAAGAATATACAATTCCTACTGGCACGTTAACTATTGAAGACATTGCAGAGAAGAAGAACCATAACACTATGATGATAGACATTGCATCAGCTCTTAGCTATGAAGAATTTGATGAAATCAAAGACTGCACAACTGCTCATGAAATGTGGAACAAGATGAAGAAAATCTATGGCAGTGATGACAATGTGAAGAGAGCCAAAGCAGAGAGCCTAAGAGGATAGTTTGATCAAATGAAAATGAGAGAAGAAGAAAACATTGCAAAATATGTTGAAAGGATCAAGACAAGTATTAGTGCAATCAGAGCTTCTGGAGGAAAAATTGATGATGAAACGGTTATAAGTAAGGTTCTTAAAACATTACTCCCTATTTATGCAATAAGAGTTTTTGCTATTCAAGAAAGAAGATGTGAATAAAATCACAATATAACTTTGGATGCCTTAGTTGGAAGATTGACAGCCTTTGAACTGGATAACTATGACAACTATGTTCCAACTTCTAAAAATATTGAATCAGCTTTTGAGGCCAAACTTTCACTCAAGAAAGGGAAGAAAATCCAATCAGAAAGTGAAGAAGAATCAGAGGAAAGTTCTGATAGCGATCTTGAAGTTATTGAAGCATTACTTGCAAAGAAGTATTGAAGAGGCAGAGGAAAATACAGAGGTAAAACTCCCTTAATCTATTTTTCATGTGAAGAAATTGGTCATATTGCAGCTAGGTGTCCAAACAAGCAAAGCAAAGATGAGAAGAAAAATTTCAAATCATTCAAGGATAAAGGTAAGAAAACATGTTTTTTAGCTAAAGATTCAGATGATAGTGAAGAAGAAATTGTTTTCATAGCTGTAAAAGATGAATCTGATAATGATGAAGATGAGATGGCACTTATCTCTCATATAAGAAAGAATGATACATGGATTATAGACAGTGAATGTTCACATCATATGACTGGTGATAGGACCAAGTTTGAACACTTTGAAAACTTTGATGGTGGTAATGTAAGGTTTGGAAACAATGAACCCTGTTGTATAAAAGGAAAGGGACGAATTTCATTAACCAAAGAACTTATATGTGATAATGCATATTGGGTCGAAGGACTAAAGCATAATCTTCTAAGTGTAGCATAGCTAATCAAAATTGGATTCAAGGTTGAATTCATGAATGGAAAAGCAAGACTGCTAGATGACAAAGGAAAACTGATAGGATCAGGCAAACAAACCAAAGGTAACCTGTTTTATCTTGATCTTGGTGATTACTCATGTTTTATTGCTCAAATTGAAGAAAGTTGGTTATGGCACAAAAGGTTATGTCATGTAAATTTTGACAACATGATGAAAATAAGAAAATTCAAGAACGTAAGAGGTATTCCTAGTTTGAAGAAACCTGATGTTGGTTTATGCAAGAATTGTCAAATTGGCAAAATGGGAAAGTCTAGTTTCAAAAGTAAAAACTATCAGTCTGAAGATATTTTGGAAATTGTGCATACTAATTTATGTGGACCTATTGGAATTGAGAGCTATACTGGAGAAAAATTCTTTATTCTCTTTGTTGATGATTATTCTAGAATGATGACTGTTATGTATTTAAGAGAAAAGTCTGAAGCATTTGAGAAGTTCAAATGGTATTTAGCAAGAGTAGAAAAGGAAACATGAAAAAGATTAAAATGTTTGAGATCAGATAGAGGTGGTGAATTCATCTCCCATGAATTCAATAATTTCTGCATTGAAAGAGGAATCAAAAGATAGGTATCAGCCCCGAGAACTCCTGAGTAGAATGGAATAGCCGAAAGAAGGAAAAAATCTATCATGGACTGTGCAAGGACTCTAATGATTGAAAAGAACATTGCTATGAAATATTGGAAGGAAGCTATCAGCACTACAGTTCATACCTTGAATCGAGTACAGCTGAGAAAAGACACATTCAAGACTCCATATGAGCTATGGTATGGCTACAAACCAAATGTAAGTTACCTAAAAGTATTTGGTAGTAAATGTTACATCTTAAAAGAATCTAGAAAAGGAAAATTTGATGTAAAAAGTGATGAAGGAATATTTTTGGGATATTCTTGCAAAAGTAAGGCATATAGATGTCTAAATTTGTCTACTCGCAAAATCATAGAAAGTGCACATGTGAGAATTGATGAGTTTGCAAAAAAGATTGAAGAAGAAAGCAAAAAGGAACCAGAGGACTATAGAAAATTTGTTTACATTGAACCTGATACATTGCTAGACACATGTAAGGAGACTACATCTACTGAGCCCAGTATAGTAACCGAGTCACAAGAAGAAGTTCAGACCAAGTCACAAAGTACCGAGTCTTAGTCTGAAGCTACTGAGCAAGTATCTACCGAGCCCGAGCAATCTAAACTTGAAGATGAAGAAGATGACAATGTAACTCATTCAGGAATCAAGGAACCTGTATTAGACAAGTACATCAGAAAGCATCATAAACTAGATCAGATTATTGGAAATAAATCAGATAGTACTATGACAAGAAGTAAAATAAAAGGTACATGTTTATTTGCTGATTTTGAACCTAAAAATGTCAAAGATGCATTAGAAAATGAAAGTTGGATTGAGGCTATGAATGAAGAAATAGAGAAAATAGAGAAAAATAAGACATGGACTCTTGTACCTAGGCCTAAAGATAAAAATGTAATTGGGACAAAATGGGTATTCAGAAATAAGTTGAATGAAGATGGTCAAGTATCAAGAAACAAAGCAAGATTGGTATGTAAAGGATATTCTCAAGAAGAAGGAATAGATTATGGAGAGACTTTTGCTCTCATTGCAAGATTAGAAGGTGTGAGGACTTTACTTGCATATGCAGCACATAAAGGATTTAAGGTATATCAGATGGATATCAAATCTGCTTTTCTCAATGGTATTCTTAAGGAAGAAGTCTACATTGAGCAACCTGAAGGTTTTATTGATCCAGACAAAAGGGATATGGTCTGCAAATTACACAAAGTATTGTATGGTCTAAAACAAGCTCCTAGAGCATGGTATGAAAGATTACATAACTATCTTACTCAGATTGATTTCAAAAGGGCTAATGACAACAACAATTTATACATCAAGGAAGGATCAGATAACAAGATTGTTTTGACAGAAATATTTGTGGATGATACTATGTTTACAGGAAATGATGATCAGTGCAAAGAATTTTTAGAGCTTATGAACAAAGAATTTGAAATGTCTATGTTTGGTCAGATAAAATTCTTTGTTGGAATTCAGATTCAGTAGAACAAAAATGGTATCTACATTACTCAGTCTAAATATATCAGGGAAATACTTAAGAAATTTGGTATGGAAGATTCAAAACCAGTTGGTACACCCATGTGTACTGGACTAAAGCTTACCAAAGATGATGATTCAAAATAAGTAGATCAGACCTTATACAGATCAATGATTGGAAAATTACAGTATGTAGTACACATAAGGCTTGATATTGCCTTAGCAGTTGGAATAGTCGCAAGATTCTCGGCTAAACCCAGAGAAAATCACATGATGGCAATCAAAAGAATCTTGAGGTATTTAAGGGGAACTGAAGATTATGGCTTGTGGTATAAATTTGGAGGCAATCTAGATTTAAAAGTGTTTACTGATGCTGATTGGGAAGGAAACATTGATGACAGAAAGATTACAAGTGGTGGAGCATTCTTTCTTGGCAAGAGGTTAGTATCTTGGACTAGTAAAAAGTAAAACTGCACATCCCAATCCACATCAGAAGAAGAATATGTTGCTGCAGCAGTAAACTGCTCTAATATTATATGGTTTAAACAGCTTTTGGAAGGCATGAAGGTTGAGATCAAAGAACCAGTTGTTATATTTTGTGATAATACAAGTGCAATAAATATTTCAAAGAATCCAGTAATGCATTCCAAAACCAAGCACATTGCAATTAAATATCACTTTTTCAAAGAATTGGTGCAAGACAAGGAAATTAGATTAGAATATATTCATACAAAAGAACAAATTGCAGATATCTTCACCAAGCCACTACCTAAGGATGCATTCTTGTATCTAAGAGGCAAGTTAGGGGTCACTCCCCTGTCTGAGGTTCACTAAATAAAGTTTTAGTGATGCATCAACTAGAACATGTTGAAGATCAGTCAGTTGATGTAGCATAGTCAGGGAATCATTGCATATGAATTAGTACATAAGGTACATTGATATTTATCGAAACTGTGTAAGTTGTCTTTGGCATGTGTTGTCAAAGAGGGAGAGTTTGCTGTCATTTCAAGAAATTTCTAAGAAGAATAATTTGATAAGTTAAGAGGGAGAGTTCTCAGTCAGAGAAAGAAGTTTGAAGATGATGGGAATCAGAATGAAGCTAAGGATATGTTTCTTACTCTTAGTTTCTCTATGAAATTTCGTTGTGCTATGACATGTGTTGCCATTAATGCCAAAGAGGGAGATTGTTGGATACAATTATTTGAAGGACATTGTTGGATTGGCTATGTGTTGTCTTTGATGTCACACAAATGTCATATCAATTATCACTCTCGGTATCTACCAAGTTTAGTCGGTCAGCTAAGTGGTTCTCAGTATCTACCAAGCTCAGTCAGTCAGCTAGGCAGTTTTTAGTGTCTACCGAGTTCTCTTGGGTATCTAAAGGAAACATGATAGGGTAACAATGTTAACTGATCCTCCTCAGTTATCAAAGGAAAATCAGTGGTTACCGAGTTCTCTCGGTCTCCAAAGGATGTTATAGAATTCACTGTGGTCATCGAGTTCTCTCGGTCACTGAAGGAAATCTTTTCAGGATTAATGTTTACCGAGCAAGGTCGACCCTTTCAAAGAATTTTGTTATTACAGTTTGTTTATCCTAGCTGACTGTTATAATAATTATTAGTGCCAACTTGGCAATCTAAATGATTATGAAATGGCATATATATATAGAAGGTTAAGTGGTGAATAAAAGATATACAGCATGTAGAAATTATTTTGAAGAAAGGTGTGTGCAAATTTTGAAGGATGGTCAGATATCCTTGAGGAGCAGCAAAGATTTAATTGATCAGTAAGGATCTAGTGAAATAGAACAGAGATCTATATTCAGCAATTGAGTTGTAGGTCATTTCATTGTTACTCTCTAGCAATTGTAGCAGTGATATCAAAATCTCTTAACCGAGTTGGTTTAACAACCATTTTGTAAATCCTCTAACAAGGTAACAGTTTTATTGAATTGTTTCAAGACCTCTTACAAGGCCACTCCTAGTAGGGTGATTAAATCCTCTAACAAGGTCACACCTAACAGTGTGTTTTGTAACCTTTTACTAGGTTGGCTTCTAACCGGGCATCACTTCAGAAGAGTGAAAAATAGTAACTAGTTACATTGGTGGTTTTTCCCATATTGGGTTTCCATGGTAAATTTGGCGTCTCTTGTGTTCATGTTATTTTATTTATTCATGTAAGTTAATCAGTGATGAATGCTTAAGAACAGTTTAATTATTACACACTTCAAGGATCAAGTTTTCAGCATTTCTCTATATATTTACTGAGTGGCACAGCAAATAATTTGTTAAGATATTTAAGGGATCAGTGGTAATATTTTTGTGGTTAACTGATTCACCCCCCCTCTCAGTTACTGCATCTATATTTCCAACATATATGAGAGGCAAATTAGGGGTTCTTCCCCTAACTAAGGCTGCCTAGTCAAGCTAGGAGCACTGCATCAAATGTACTACAAAGAGTATCTGACAAATGGATGCAAAGAAAGGTCACACTTTAGGAGCAGCCTAGAGTTGTGAAAAGTATAGAAAATTTGATAATCAGTCATAACCAAAGATGATAGAGGGAGAAATATTGTTACTAAACTGACAAGATGACATCTACATCTGAAGGATGTATGTTTTGTTGCTGCTTTGGCATTATTGTCAAAGATAGAGATGAATAAGATGAAAAAACATGATGAGATTTCACAGAAGATCAAATAAGAGGGAGAAATTCAGAGGAAAGGAACAAGAAGAGATCAAGTGGAAGTTACTGTATGGACGATCATGTAAGCAAGGCTAATTGATTCTAAATTAGAATGAAGCTAAGGATATTATAAATATTTCTAATGTACAGATAAAAGTTTTGGATTGGTTGGTGATTCATGTGTTATTCATATGGTGTTGCCATCAGTGCCAAAGAGGGAGATTGTTGGAAACTACAATTGAAGCAATTGTTGTATTGTCATTGATGTTAAACCTTAATTGGTAAGACTGTTGCTATCTAAGAAAGTACTATATCTATTCGATTGTTGAGAAGGATTAGGGCAAGGTTGATAACAATAGTACCTAAGGAAAGGTTGATTTATCTTGATACTTCAATGAGTACTTGATTATGTGGCACAATGATAAGATAATGTATTGCTTATGTAAGTAAGAAGTAAGACTAAACAAGTAGGATTAACTGAGAAAAAGTGAAGAAATCGAGTTTAAGCCAAGTGATGTTAGTGTTGATCGAGCGAGTATATGTTGAGTAAATTTAGTGTTGGCCAAACATCAGTTAATTGCCGAGGAAGACAATATTAGCTGAGGAAATAATTTCAGTGGTGACTGAGCTACCTAGTGATGACTGAGGAGTTGAGCACAGTATTGACTGAGCCTCAGTAATTTACATTTGAGGAAGAATTCAGATTCCTAGCTGACATAGTTGAATTCTTGGATTATATAAAATGTGTTGACATTATTTACTGATTGTATGGAAGCATTTAATGCACTGTAAACCATTTTATTGTGATTCCATAAAGAGATTTGAGATGTTTCTAGAAGGATGGATGAAGAACATAAAGTTGAAAGGATTCAATGAATTTGACCTAACCCTAAGATCTATGA
Source organism: Chamaecyparis obtusa (assembly GCA_027943335.1). Lineage (NCBI taxonomy): Eukaryota > Viridiplantae > Streptophyta > Pinopsida > Cupressales > Cupressaceae > Chamaecyparis > Chamaecyparis obtusa. Next base: position 727,394 of record BSBK01003170.1, read on the forward strand.
AGGAAATTAAGCGACAAAAGTTGGATCAACCTAAATGAAGAGGTATTAAGGAAACCTAAGTGTGAGGTTGAAGAGAGAGGATGTTGGAGTTGTTATTGACTGTATAAGAATAAAAGGTTGAAGGAGAAGGAGTTGTGATTGCTTGAAGGGATTTCTAAGCATATTAGTGATGGAGATGGAAATGGATCACAGTCAGTAAACCAATATATGTGTACAAAATTGGATCTGTTATTTGCAAAGTGAGTTGTATGTTTTCAGATCAAACACTGATGTTACTTTCTAACCATTGTATCAGTTTGAAATCCTTTAATCAAGGTTGCCCTAACAGTCATTTGTATAAATGATTTGAACAAGGTTTTATTTTAATGGAATGTATGTAAGTCCTTTAACAAGGCGCACTCTTAACAAGGTGGTTGAAATCCTTTAACCGGTCACACCTGATAGTGTGTTTTTAAACCTTTGACAGGGTTGGCTTTTCATAGAGCTCACTTCAGAAGAGTGAAAATATCAGTAACATGTTACAAAGTGGTTTTTCCCAAATTGGGTTTCCACTATAAATCCTAGTGTTATTGCTTGTGTGAATGTTTTGGTTTGAACATTTATGTGTTTTGTAATTTAAATACTATTGGATAGTGGACTGCATTGTTATATGTTTCTGTTATGCATTCAGTAATGACTGATTAGATGTTGGTTGTTAGATCTGAGTTGTTGAAGAGTTTGAAAGCTTATTTTATACATCTAGACCCGAGAACGATTGATTCACCCCCCTCTCTATTGTTCTAAATCATATTAACATTGATTACCTATGTGGTCACACTGAATAATATGAAAACCATGTATAAACCCTCAAGCTTAAGGGTGAATATTTTAATGCTACCACCTGCATAAACCAAGTTACTGTCCAAGCTACCACTCCACCAGTCACACCATCAACTTCCACTAGACCAACTTCATGGTATGACCTTTTGTCACAACTTGGAAAGATTCACACATATATCCATCCTTGAGATTCTTTGCACTTCACTTGTTCACAACGAAATCCTTGAGCAAACCCTTCTTGAGTCACATGTTCTTGACAATATGAATGCATCATAATTCCAAGCCATGATTGGGAACCTAGCCTTGAAAAAACACCTTGTGCTCATAGATAAAGACTTCTATGGTACTAATATGCATCATAACAAACCCCTGTACATTGAAGCCCTTATCCATAATCACAAAATAAAAAGGGTCCTTATAGATAATGGATCCGATTTGAACCTTTGTACCATGAAAATGATAATATTTTTGGGACTCCCTGATGCCATTCTAGATGTTACAAAGAGAATCACCATCAAGACATATGCTGACAAAAAAAGAGAATCCAAATGTTTGATCACATTCCCTCTTCAAGTGGGTCCTACATTAATTGAGATAGCTTGTCAATTCCTTGATCTTGACCTACCTTACAATATACTCCTTAGAAGGCCATGGATACATGCTATCACAAGTGTACCTTCCATTCTCCATTAGTGGTTGAAGTTACCACATCAAGGTAGAGATATCACTATACCTTGAGATCAAGAGCCTTTCCAATATTGCAAATGATTGAATGAAAAACAAAAAAATTTCTATCCATTGAATGAGTTTGTCAGACCTATTGCCAAAGAGTAACCCATCAAATCCTTTACTAAGAAACCTTCCATCAAAGAAATTTACAAACCATTAAATAATGAGGCTTCCATGTTTGAAACCCCTAAGGATAAAGTGAAGGTCATTGAAGAAAAGATCCTTGAATCTAAAAAAATGGTTAAGTTCACTGACCAAGGTATGGGAGACTACAAGTTTGAGATTTTTTTTTGCATTGGTCAACTCCCTTTATCCATGAAGTCCCATGGTATACCTTCATAACTCTTTCCCAAGAAGAACAAAGGCATCATAGAATGTAATAAGACCACTTTTAAACATTGGGGATCCCTTGGTGATGAACGTATGGAAACATACATCTTATCTTGGCTCTTTAAAGGTGGAGAATACAAAACTGAAGATATACCTAAAGGAAATTAAGTAAAGGCCACTCTCATTTTCAAAAGTATGTGATATCATGAAACATTATTTAGAGAAAGAGAACAAGGTATGGAAGAGCCAATCAAAGAAAATGACTACCCATGTGGTAGAGGATTGGGCTCCCTAGAGACTAAGGTGATCTCAACTAATGACTATGAGGTTTATTTTTATTCTGATCCTAAGGAGGAATTCTATGAAGTCCCCTTCCAATACATTGAAGATGATCTCATTGATACCAATTGTGTCCTTTCCATAACTAAATTTGACCTTACATCTACTAGCCTCCCACTCAAACACCCTAAATTTATTGATTGGGATCAACACGACTCACCACCAACTTTAGATATATGCAATTTGAATGAGGTAGTATTAGCCCTCTTTGGCCTAAGAGATCTCCAAGACTACGAGTACAAAATTTGTTACAATGAACAAGCCTAATTTGATATCCAAGTCAACTCTCTTAGTTGCAAAAATGAAATAAAAAAATAAAATAAAAAATACAATAAAATGTCTCTTTGTGAAAACCTTTCTAAGGCACCTTTGGATGAAGCAAAAGAGAAAATAAAGCACATTTCTTCTAGTGAAACCTCCCTGAGGCACTAGAAGAGGGAGAAGTTGAATTTTTGTCCATGTCTCTACCATAAGAAAAGTATTCTATCCTTATCAAAGATACAATTGAAGTGAACCTTGGAATAGATGAGAACCCTAAGATCACATACATTGCAACATCCCTAAGTGACAAAAAGAAAGATGACATGACCATGTTTCTTTGAAAATCACACAAGAGATTTGCATGGAATTATAAGGATATGCCTAGACTGGACCCTAATCTAGTCATACATCATCTTGTAGTAGACCTTGATGTAAATCTCGTCAAACAAAAGTTGTGTAAGATGCATCCAAAGGTGGTACTATTAGTTAAAGTAGAGTTACAAAAGATGCTCGATGCTGAGCTCTTTAGAACTATAGATTATACTGAATGGGTCTCCAACATTGTTCCAATAGGTAAGGCCCCTGGGGGCATTCACATCTACTAATACTTTAGAGACTTAAACCTTTCATGTCTGAAGGATGATTTTCCACTACCCAACATAGACATTATATTGGATTCAACAGCTAGATATGAGATGCTATATCTTATGAATGGATTTTTTTGTTACAATCAGATCATAATTGTAGTAGAAGATCAACACAATACAATTTTCACCACACCTTGGGGTAATTTTTGTTATCAAGTTATTCCCTTTGGTCTAAAAAATGTTGGAGCCACCTATCAGCATGGTATGATGACTATCTTTTATGACCTCCTACATGACATCATTGAAGATTGTGTTGACAACATCCTAGGAAAATAAGAAATGAGAGAGTCACACATTGTTGTTCTCACAACAATATTTGACCAATTAGAGAAATAAAAGGTTTAGCTGAATCCTAAGAAGTGTATTTTTGGTGTACAATTAGGAAATTTCCTAGGCTACATTGTACCCCATAGAGGAATTGAGGTAGATCTAAAGAAGGTGAAATCTATCTTAGAGATGCCATCTCCTAAGACACTAAATCATCTCCATAGCCTACAAGAAATATTTAAGTCTATCTTCATATATGTGTCACAACTAGAGATAAGGTCCATCCTTTTTTCCACCTCCTACAGATAGATGCCAAGTTCACGTGGGATTTTATATGTCAGAAAGCCTTTGAAAAACTCAAGAAATACCTAGCTAACCCACTAGTGTTGGTCCCACCTATTCTAGGACAAACTTTGATTCTATACATCTCTTCCATGACTGTTGTATTGGGTGCTCTCCTAGAACAACTATATTGATAATAAAAAAGAACAAGAAATCTACTACTTAAGAAAAATAATTTTTGGATATGATTTTAATTAAAAAACTATTGAACGAGCATTCTTGGCCATTGTATTGTGTATACAGAAACTCCATTATATGCTTAACCACAAAACTTAACTCATTGCAAAGATAGGTCCAAGTAACTACCTATTATATAAATATGCTCTTACTAGTTGTGCTACTAAGTGTATCATTATATTAAGTGAGTTTGACATTATGTATGTAGAAAAAAATCCATCAAAGGAAAAGTGATCACAGATCAATTAGAAGAATCTCTTATTTCATGGGATCATCGTATAGTTTCAAATTTTTTAGATGAATCCATTATGATTGTCATCTTGAGTATACAATGGAAGCTATATTTTGATGGATCTTTTACAAAGAAAGGATTAGGGGAGGAGTCTTGTTTGTTACACCACAAGGATATCTCATCCCTAAATATTATAAGTTGACATTCACATACAAAAACAACATTTTAGAATACAAGGCCTTGGTGACTCAACTCTTCTTAGCTATTCGATGGAAAATCAATAGTCTACTTATCTTTGGTGACTCCCAGTTGGTCATCAAGTAAATTAATGGTGAATATTAGACAAAGGATGATAAATTACTTCCTTATCAAAGAATGGTTGGGATCTAAAACAACACTTGATAGATATTATATTCCAAAAAATCCCTATAAAAAATAACAAATAAAATGATACAATGGCCACTATCAGATCACTGATATCTATGCCAGAAAAAACTCCTTAGTATGATTTTCTTATTAACAAACTTATGGTCCCTACCTAGGACATGTCGAAATCTAAAATGGTGTGTGATATTATTGGTCTCAATTCTACCTAGTACTAGGAGATCTAATCCTACCTCCATGATGAGATCATTACCCTCTAACTTATGCCTAACCAGTGCAAGAACTTCATTTACCATACCTTGTAATACACTATCCTTGATGATACCCTCCTCCACAAATACTTTGATAGAACCCTCCTTAGGTGTCTTGGATAAGAAGAAGATAAAACATCATTAGAGAGGTTCATAAAGAAATATGTGGGGCTCACTCCAATAGAATCACTCTTACAAAGAATCTATTACATACAAGTTACTATTAGATGACCATGGAGCATGATGCCTATCACTATGTGAAGAGATGTGTACCTTATTAGTAGCATGGTGATTTGATACACACACCATCTCAATCCCTTTAGCCCACCATCATACCTTGGCCTTTCTCCCACTGGGGACTTGACCTTGTTGGAAAGATATTTCCTAATTCCTCCAATGGCCATAAGTACATCATTTCCTCTACTGATTACTTCACTAAATGGGTCAAATCAATTCCGCTTACACCATAGGAAAATAAATTTCAAAGTTCATCTTGAACTACCTTATTTATTTCTCTAGTATTCCTCAGGATATCATTACTGATAATGGATCCCCTTTCAGAAATAAGGATTTCATAGAGATATGTAAGAAGTTTGACATAACCCATCATTGCTCCTCCAAGTACTTCCCACAAGGTAATGTTCAAGAAGAGGCTACAAATAAGGCCATCCTGAAAAATCCTCAAGAAAATAATCAATGATACTGGCTATGATTGACACCTTCAATTAAATATTTCCCTCTAGGCTTGCTGCACTTCCATCCACACTCCTACTGGAGCTACTCCATTTTCCCTTGTTTATAATACTAAGGGAATCCTCCATATTGAGATTGAGATTCCTTCCCTCTAAGTCTACCTAGAAGATATATAATTCAGTTAGGAATATTAAGTGGCTCATTTGTAAGAGCTTTAGGTCCTTGATGAACACCTCCTCAAACCATCTCAACAGGTATCAAAATCACCTACACCTACAGTTCAATAAGAAGATCAAACCCCATGAGTTTGAATTTGGTGATCTTGTGCTACAACACAACATGAAGAACCTCTAGAACCATGCGAAGAAAGGAAATTTTGAGCCTAATTAGTTGGGACCATTCATAATCACAACTGATTTTGGATGGAGCTTATGAAAATATAACACCAAAGGTAGATCCTATCAAAATCCTACATCTAAAACACTTTTATATTAAGCATACCAAGGATTCCCTTCTGCAAAATAAAAAAAATCCAAAAAAATATTTTTGTTTAGACATACAAAAAAAAGAGTAAAGATAAAATAAGCATCCAATTGTGAAAACTTGGAAATAAAGCACCTTCAAAAAGTACCATGGTGAAAACTTGTCTCAGGTTCCATGTGTAGAAGACTCAAATCCATTATCTGTTAGGTTCTCCATCCCTCCATTCACTCCATCCATTTGCAGATTCCTTCACCTCATCACATATCTGTGCAAGAATCCAATCGTGTTCCATCCCATTACAATGTCCTATAGTTCACCTCATTCACCCCACCAACCCTCTCACCCCTTCATGATGATGCATTGACCATAATAAGGATCCAAAATTTGTTTTATCCCATTACATTGAGCTTAACCTCATTAAATTAAGATTTACCTAGTCACACTAAGCTTATCACATACACTTTGATTGCATGAGTTTTAACCAAATCAGTTATGAGATTGAGTTTCCTTTCTATTGTTCTTTCACAATAATTTCCTTTCAATACCCACTATTACAACAATCAATCTCTTCCCTTAGGATGCATCCTTCTTGAGTCACCCTATCAATCCCCCATCACATAATCCTATTCATGGAAATAACTTTGGACTAAATGACCGCTTGGTCATGAGGCCTTTTTATTTTATTTTATCTTTGTGTTCAATAGATCCTTCTCACAATTTCCTTGATGTTCAATATCTTGGTGTATCTCGAATGGTGTATATTGATACATGCATCATTTGTTGTATAATATTCTTCTGGGTACTTTAACTTACATTTTTTTGGTTACACAGTTATGGTTATGCATGCCTCGCTGGTGGTAGGGTTTTGTGCACTTCCACCAAGTCCCTAAAAATAATTAGGTTTACTAGGCCTCCTTGTGAGTATCATTACATGATTATTGATCTACATCTATGTCCCTAAATCTGCCTTGTATGTCTAAGATTATAGTCCATGCAAAGGAACCATGTCATCCATACTATCTAGCATGCAATGCATACCTCCTTATTGTAATACCCCAAAAATGGGCTATAGGACCATTGACCTCCTACATCAACAGATCGATTGAAATTGACATAAAATTCCTAACCTAAGGCACATCGGCACATCAAATCATTGAAACCCTAATCGATTCTATCTAAATTCTACATCAAGGAATATTCTTAATTTATCCTAATTATTTTTAATTAAATATTATTTAGCGATAAATGACATTATTTATCCTAAAGTTAATTAATTAAATATGTCGAATATTTGATTAATTGAGTTTAATTTTGCCACTTAATTATTTAATTAGATTTAACTACATTTATTCCTAATTAATATTATTTTTATTTGACAAAAAATCAAATTTGCTAAAAATAATCAATTGAACATTTATTTAATTGATTAAATCAAGTTATCAAATTTACTGATATAGTTTTGGGATAAAGTTTGATTAAATAATTGATTAACCCATAAATCAATTATTTTTATTCAAAAATCAGTTAAGTTGAGAATAAATCACTTGGAATATTAAATAAATTCATAATTATCCATGCACATTCAGAAAAAGTAGTTAACTTTAAATCAACAAATCAATTCAATTTGTTAACTTTTCAAACTCAACATGTGATTGTGAGTTGAAAAAGTGATATGAACTCTTAATTTGAGTTAAAAAGTTGTTTTGCATGATTTTATGAGTTAACTCTTTCTGATTTTCTGATAACTCAACAATCAATCTGAGTTGATCAGGGAGAGATTTTTTGACTTTTTACATGCATTCTCAAACCTTGGATTTCTATATAATTAAGGTTCAATCCTTCACAAACACACCTTCAAATTTGGAGAATCTGGCTTGTGCGATCTGGCGATTTGTGAGATTGTGCTATTTCTTGGATTTTTGGTTTTATTCATTTTTTATAACAATTCCATATCATTGATAGATTAGATTGCATTCATTTCAATTTAGTTTAGATCTCATATAGTTTTCCATACATATTGCATAGAAAAATAAAAAAAATAGATTAATCTGCATTCATCTTTCATAATTAAATCCTTCATTTAGGTGTTGCATTGTCACTGATCTCGGTCTAACTCTGAGAATACCATACTCGCACTTACTAGAAGGCAGTAAATCGCCTAGTTAGTAATAGTTGTTTATTTGTACATTTTTCGATTCGCTAACCTCTAATGTTTTACTGAAGTGTTGTGTCTCTAGCTAGGTACAATTTTCACACACACATCTTTGGTGCCCACCATGGGGCCCTGCAATGGGTTTCCATTCTAATTTTACAATTTTTCTGACACTTTCATTTCAAAGCTTCAATTTTTATTTTATGTTCTGTACAATTTCGTATGACATTCTACAGATTGTTGTATCAAGATACTCTATGTGTTGTATGACAAACAATAATCTAAAGTGTCATGCCGATTGTATGTGTATTATCATATGAGAGATAAAGTGTCATGTGTACAAGAACTCACTATCGTATCATTTGTGTACTGTCGTATGGGAAGTAGTATATTCTCGTATGAGTTTTGATTCCAGTTTAGCATTGTCATATCAAAATTTTGAGCAGTCTTTCAGATTTGGATTTTAGATTTTGACTGACAACTAACCCTAACAATTGATGCTTGTTGGTTTCTGATTATTTTTGACAGCCTAACACATTTGTGTAGGATGAGAGATGAAGATTGAGCTTAAAAAAACATCATTTTGACCTCTTCTTGTCTTGACTTCTAAGCCCATCTTTTGTAAATAACCTGATTTTTTAAAAAATACTAGACAAAGATAGCTCAATCAACCAAATTTCTAACAGGTGGTTTTGAAGGTTGCCTACATTGTCTATGAGAAAATATTTTGTTTGCTTAATTTTCATTTCACTTTCATAGGCACTTAGCTAAATAGGTGCATGCATTTATTGCTATTGAGGAAAATACTAAGGGGATTATGCTCTTCTCCTTAGGAGAATCAGAAACCTAGAAGGTGTCTTCCTTGGTACCAGTTTACGTACTGTCTCTGGATTAATCTCCTTGGCGTGTCTTGGATAGGGAAAAGGACAAGGTTAGGGGATTATGCTATTCTCTTTCAGAGAATCAGAAACCCAGATCCTATGGTCCCCAACCTCATATTTTCTTTAAACCTTTAGAGGGCCTGCTAGAGAGGTAAAAAGATCCCAGGAACGACCCAAGTGGGGACAAGTCTTATGCCAAATCTTCCACCCCACTATAAAATTTTATGCTTCCTTGAGGTTAAAGCCTCAGAAGACATAGTTGTGTTTGTTCCTTGGCCTTGTTCCATGAATATGTTTTGATTTTATGTAGAGTGGAGCCGCTTAAATCTTGCTTGTGAGAATACACTTGTAAGAGTGTTCTTAGGGTTAACAGCCTTAATCCTGCTTGTGGGAGTATGGGAGATAGTTGTGAATGGATTCCTTTATTAAAATCCTAAGATATTTTTGCCACTTATCCACCTCTGAAGGATTTGCAGTGCTTGTGCAAGATGAATAGTAATCACCCCAAGAAACTCGTCATATCGAGCCCTCTTCGATGCTTGAACTCAGCTAATATGGGATTCAACATCCATTGCATGTTTTTGGACCTACATATTTTGAGGAGTCCATGAGTGTCTTCTTAAGTCAATGAGCAAGTAATTCATCTCTTCTCCTAGCCAGGATAAGATAGGCGTGATTGATTCATTGAGTCAATTCCCTCTATTTTCTATGATTGTGAGCCTATTGCTATGTTAAACAACCTTAGATAACCCAATACATAGATTTTTAAAACTAGAAATAGAGAAATTTTCCAACAATCTGAGAATGAAAACACCAAGCAGCTGAAAACTTGCAAAAATTCTAAGAGAAAATCCTTTTCTAGTACAAACTGTCATCTTGGAAATCCAATGTCGTATGAGTTTTGCTGTGAATTACAATTGTCGTATCAGAACCCCCAGAAATTCATATGGGAATTAGTACTCTTTCATACAAGTCTTGTCAGGAAACCAAAGAAAAAATATATCCTGGAGTCATTTGTTGTACGAGTCTCTGCAATTGTCATGCAAGCCCTGTTTTTGTGTCGTACAAGCCTGGATAAAGTCATACGAGATTTGACCAAAAGTTAAAAAAATCCCCATTTTTGTCAGAAAACTAACCATTTGCAGTCATCATTCAGATTCTGTTAGAAAATTCCTAGTGTTTGAAATAAAATAGAGCCAACATAGAATCCAACTCATTATCCCAAAGTGATCTTTTAGCTTGATTTTGTCTCCCGATTCTTGATCTAAATCCCGTCTCATCTTGTGTCAAAATCTTGTCAAAGTAATCTTGAAATTTGTCTTCAAAATGGCTAAGTGTTGTGAGCTCGTATTTATCATCTCTTGAGCATCTACCCATACACCTAGGATAGTATCCTACGCATACATCCAATCAATCTTCTCACCAAATATTGACTAGGTTGTATCATTCAATTTTTCCTAAATCGGATCATCTATCAGTTGTCTTATCTTTCTCTTTAGATTCACCCAAGGTTAATGGTGGAAACTAGAGCTTCTTCACATAGAAAATTGAGAGAAGAACCTAAAATGTCAGCATCATCTTCTTTGATTGTTCAAACCATTCATCAACCTTACAATACCACTCATTACAAAGAAGATGCCTTGGGAAATCTACATCTAAGACAAGGTTTCTCTAATCCTCCTCATTCAATCCCAAAGGAAAATTAAAACGCCAATATGTCTCAAGGCCACCAATCCAATCATGGTGCAGAACAAGAAGCCACACCATAAAAAATTGCAAGATTTCATGATGATGACCTCTTTAGAAGAATGATGAGACATTTCTTACAAGAAGATAGAGAGATGTACTTCCTTGAATTGGCAAGACAAGGAGCAAAACTTCCTCCCAACTTCAATGTTGACGATATCATCATGCATGAGGAAGAAAATCCCATAACAACTATGATGAAACAGATGTATGCCATGCAAATCAAACTTAACAAGATGGAAAAGGAGAAAGAACCTAAAGAATTCTCTATGGAAGCCTTATGTCCATTTCCATTTGATCGTAATTTGTACATGCTACCCTTCCCAAAAAGAGCGGAACTCCCCAAATATGAAAAATATGATAAAAATTCTGATCCCAAGATCATGTCAGAGAATTTTGTACTCTATCCATGGAGTTTATGCATGAACCTACATACTTAATGCATCTCTTCCCTCGATCTTTGGGAGGGGCAGCCATTAACTGGTTCTCTAAAATGCCTCCAACTATCAAAACCTTTCAGGAGCTAATCAAACTATTTTATCAACAATACTCCTACAATATCCAACATCTAGTCACCATGATCAATATCTATAATCTGAAACAAAACTCAGGAGAGCCCTTCCTGACTTTCCTCAAACATCGGAGGAAAATTTTTTCACTCTATGCTCAACCAATTTTGTAAAATGAGAAACTAGAAATCTTTATCAACAATATGATTCTAGAACTCAATTATCATCTACAAATGCAAAATCATTCATCCTTTGATAAAATGGTAGAGAACGCCATAAAGATAAAAAATGTGCTTTTTCATAAGGGAGATGTATTGATTCATAAAGAAAACAAGTATGAATCAGGATCTAGTTCCAACAAAGACAAAGGCAAAATCTAGAACAAGAACAAAAACATTGTTATAGATGGTGTGGTTGACCATATCAGTGCTCCATCTAAATCATCAGCATTCAATCTCACCATTGGCACCCAAGCCATAAAAGCTTCCGAGATGAAAGCAATTGAACCAGCTAAAAAGTCAACTGATTACAAACCTTGGGTTACAAAACCAAATCACGAGTTCACTCCTTTGGGCAAGTCCTTTGAATCTGCCATGAAAACTCTCTTGGTAAATAATATGATCATGTTACTTGAGATAAAACCATATGATCCCGAAGTCAAACCTAAATGGTGGAAAGAGACCGATTTCTGTGATTTCCATCAAAACAAGGGTCGTAAAACCAATAGCTGCATGTGTCTGAAACATCTCATTCAAGACAAAATTGACATTGGAGAAATTATAATTGATAACCATAAATCTAATAATGATCATATGACATTCACGAAACCTTTTCCAAAGCATAATCAAGGAGATTCATCTTCTAAATGTAATATGGGTGCCAAAGTCAATTACACTTACTCTAGTAGAAATGATGTTATCAACATAGTAGAACCATGCCTATCTGAACACTACAATGTCATCACTATTGTCAGAAAGGATAGAGATAACCAAAAAACTAATGTAGTTACTCGATCTCAAGCTCGAGAAAATCTCCAAGGACAAAACTTGGGTTCATCAAATGCCCCAAAGGTCCCATTTAATCTAGCTTCTGCATCTAAACAAAGGACTACTTCCAAATCTTCAAATTCTAAAGAGTCCAAAGAGATATCCTATAGTATTATCCAACAACTACAACATACAAATGCTAAAATCTCTATATTTGAGTTGCTTCACATTTCTCCTGCTCATTGCACAATTCTTGACAAATCTCTGGCTGGCTCTAATTTTCCTGAAGATCTTGATCTTGACAAATTCCAAACAATGGTGAGTCACCCAATGTCCCCTCAGTACATATCCTTTTTAGAAGATGATGATAACTCGCTGAGTCACCCACATAACCAGCCCTTACATGTTAAAGTCTTAATCCAAAATCATCATGTCAAACATGTGTTGATAGATGGAGGTGCTGGTCTAAATATCTATTCCTACAAATTGGTTACAAAACTAGGATTGTCAAAAGATGCTTTGATCCTAAAAAGAAGATAACCATAAAAGCATATGATGAATGAGAAAGAAATTCCAAATTAGTCATTGTGTTACCTATCAGAATGGGACCTGTCATTGGAGATATTACCTGTCAAGTACTAGATCTTCCCCTAGCTTATAACATTCTTCTAGGAAGACCCTGGATACACGAGATGCAAGCTATTCCATAAAATTACCATTAATGTCTAAAATTTCCCTATGATGGAGTAGAGGTCACCATACTAGTAGACACATCAGCATCTTGTAACGCATTGAAGGAAAGTGTCGATAAACTTGTTCCACACACTAGAGAGTCTCCTACTAAACAAATAGACATAACTTCTACATCTAAAATAGGAGACCTATCAAAAGGAGTCAAGATAAAAGATATCAGCATGGAAGAACACATAATGGAATCGGTCCTACCCCTCACATCTCTCCCACTTTCACCCAAATCTTATGGACAACCTTTAGAAAAGTTGAAAGAAATATCTAAAGAATCCAAGGTCATATTTGATGGGAGTTTTGTCACGGAAAAAGTATCAAAAAAAGAATCAGATGAGGAAGAGGCTATACTAGCATGGTTGTACAAATATGAATCCAAATCATAGATAGTTAAAAAATGTGACTCTAAAACACCAAAGATTCCTATGAAGTCATATGGACCAAGTCACAAGTTAATGTCTAAAATGGGATATTCAAGAAATGGACCTCTAGGAATAAGAGGCAAAGGCATCATAGAGCCCATTGAACACTGTGGGAGAACAATGAAGGATACTATAGGATCAGGATATCACAAGAAGTCTTTCCATCTCGGTGGAAGTTCCACACATGTCCTAGAACAAATAGAACCAAATATTCAACAAAAGGAAGAAGCTAAACACTCAGATAGTGATGATTTAGATACAATTGATGTTTTCCCTTATGAATGCATACCTTAGCATATATTAGACCTTGAAAATGAAAAAGAACCTAAAAGAATCAATGTAGTAGACACAAAAGAACCTACTACTAAACAAGAGACATTCACAACACAAGAACTGACTGATCCTAAAAAGAAGAAACAGGGAGAAGGAGAGACTATGAAAATAGCTAAACATTTGGGACACAACAATGATTCTAAGACGGATTCCAATGAATATGAATTCCACTCAAACTTTGAAGGTAATCCTGCTTGGGGAATCCATCCTAACTTCCCACATGTTCTTAACTTTCCCAGAGATCTAGATGAAGAATCAAATGAATATGAATGGGGAATTTTTCCAGAAGAGGATGAGCTTATAACAAAAAAATACATAGATTTCATTAACTGATACGCACCTACGTCTGAAATGAGTCTAGAACAAAATGACAGACCTCATGAGTCTGATTCACTTATTACTAACGTAGGATCCAACGATGATGTTGATACACTTAACAAACTGAACATCTTGAGTAGTAATATCATCCTTGAATTTGAGAGTCGAATCAAAGCCAATGATGACAACACTATATGTGTATACATGGTTACTCCATCCTTTCTCACACTTACCATCCAACACCCTAAGCTTATCGACCAAACATCTACTGATCCAAGCCAAGACATCCATACCTTCCAATCAGACTATACTCTCACTAGCTACCTAAATGTAGTAGAACCCATGAAGACTTCCATCAATGAACCTAGTGTCATCATGACAGAGTCAGATATCAAATATATTAGTCAAAAGAACAAAAATAAAAAGAACAAGAGTTCTGAGGGTAAAAACAACTATGTGTGAGTCTCATAACCTAAAATAGTAAAAACAAAAGACGTATCCAAAGGTTAAAACCTCTCTAAGGTGCCTAAGGATGAGATTTTTTATGTCCTTCCAAGTCATTTACATGATAGATCTCCAGTATTGATAGAGCCAACTCAGTTTATCAATTTGGGTACCATAGAAGAACCACAGTTGATTCATGTAGCACAATCTATGTCAGATGAAGAAAAGCAAGCATTTACAAAATTCCTAACAGAGAAGAAGATCAAATTTGCATGGAAATATTCAGATATGCCTGTATAAGATCCTCATCTCATAATGCATCATCTCTCCATCACTCCAAGATTCAAACCAATCAAGCAAAAGTTGTGAAAAATGCATCCTCATGTGGCACTCCTTGTCAAAGCTGAACTAGAAAAATTGCTAAATGTCAAATTTATCCGAGTTATAGATTATGCTGAGTGGATCTCCAACATAGTTCCAATTTCAAAACCAAAAAAATCTATAGGAGTATGCACAGACTTTAGATATGTAAACAAAGCATTCCCTAAGGATGACTTTTCGCTACCAAACATCGATGTGATAGTGGACATGACTGTGGGATTTTAGATGTACTCTTTAATGAATGGTTTCTCTAGATATAACCAAATTAAGATCACTCCAGAAGTTCAAGAGAAGACAACTTTCACCTATGCATGGGGTACTTTCTACTGGAATGTCATGCCATTTGGTCTTAAGAATGCTGGTGCTACATATCAAAGAGCTATGACATCAATTTTTCATGATATGATGCTTCAAACTATGAAGGATTATGTTGATGACACCCTAGCTAAATCAATGATGAGTTTTGAACATCTAGCTGATTTGAGAAAAATACTAGATAGAATGGAAAAATTTAGTCTCCGACTAAATCCTAAGAAATGTGCTTTTGGTGTCACTTCAAGGAAGCTTCTAGGGTACATTATTTCAAAGAAAGGAATTGAAGTAGATCTAACAAAGGTCAAAGCAATCATGGAGATGCAACCTCCTAAAAACATTAGTCAAATGAGGACCTTACAAGGAAGAGTACAATTGATTAGGTGTTTCATATCTCAGCTAGCGGACATATCACAACCTTTCACAAAGACATTACATAAAGGTGTGACCTTCACATGGAATGTGGAATGTGAAAAGAACTTCAATCACATCAAGTAATATTTGGAAAATCCACCTATTCTCATGCCCCCTATACAAGGGAAGCCATTGATATTATATGTCTTCTCTATAGATACTTCACTGGGGGCATTGTTAGCATAGCATGATGAAAACAAGAAGGAGAGGGCTATCTACTACATCAGTAGAACATTGGTAGCTTGCGAGAAAAACTATTCCATGATAGAAAAAGCTTGTCTCGCTGTCATCTTTGCATCACAAAAGCTACAACACTACATGTTAGCTCATACTATGCAATTGATAGCTAAAATTGATCCACTAAGTACTTATTGAGAAAAGTTGCCCTCACAGGTAGACTAGCTAAATGGGTCATGCTATTGAGTGAATTTGACATAGAATATGTTGAAAGAAAAGCTATCATAGGATAAGTGATTGCAGATCAATTAGTTGATACTCCAATGTTCAACAATCAACCAATGCAAATGGAATTTCCTAATTCTTCTATCATGCATCTATCTTCAAGAGTGTGGAAATTATTCTTTGATGGATCCTACAAGTAAAACGGATCTGGAGCAGGCATATTGTTCATCACACCACAAGGTTACTCTATTCCAAAGGAATTCAAAATCAAATTCCCTTTTACCAACAACATGTAATACCCTAAAATTGGCACCTATTAAATTCAATTAATTTTGGTGCATTATCTTCAATTTTACATCTCCAAAGTCCTAGTTTCCTAGGCAATTTTCTCTCTCCTATTTGACTTGATTCAACTTGATGTCAATTGAAAAGACCCTAATTTGCATTAATCAAATATTAAAATTAATTCCTAAAGTCTTCAACTTTTATTGGCTAAGCTACCCCTATGATAAATTAATTTAATCCTAAAGTCCTAAGTACTTGGAATTAAATTAAAATATACCCCCTTTAGCTAATTACCCATAAAAAGGAATTAATAATTACTTGTTATTTGAATGGACACTCACTTTTGAATTAATAATTCAAGATATTCAAAAAGTCCCCTATGTGGCGAATTCCATTCTTTTAATTAAGCAATTCTATGCATTTTTGTCTCAAATGGGAATGAAGAGTCAGGAGTTTCAAATCAAGAACCCCTTCATTCTCTTCTCAGGCTTTTCTATTTAATGAACCTCATTTCTTCATTTGAAGGGGGAACTTTTGAGAGCATCTCTACTATAGTCAATTTTAGTCTCCATTATTACATTGTTTTCAAAGCTTTATTGCATTAATTACCTTAATATCTCATTTTAGTTTAATATTGCACCTCATATTAGATTAAATTTGCTTAATTGTTTTTAGCTTAATATCAACTTTATTTCAAGTTCTTTAGTTTAAATTACATTTCATGTCTATTCCAAGCTTTTAGTGTAATTGCATTTCTACATTTCTAGATTAATTGCACTCATTTCTAGATTAATTTCATTGATTTCTCATCTTAGCTTTTGAAAATCCTCCATTGGAGAATCGATCTTATGGTTGTTGGCTCTCCAATTTGAGAGTAATTAAACACCCCGTCTACATAGGAGGCAACAAGTCGATTCAATCGATATTGTGAGATGGACAATTCATGTTCATACTCACCATATCATGATTGAGTAATGACTATGTTGCATTTGTGCTTGATTTAGAGGTCCACATTCAGACACACTCATTCAGACCCATTTTTTAGAAATTTTCACATACGGTATTGAAAATTTAAGTGTGATATATCGTTGGAAAGCTCTTTTCGAGCCTGATCCAACCATGTTGGTTTCATTTTCAAATTTTGCCATTTGATCAGCTATTTTACTTATAGATTATCTAATTTTTAATGTGTTAACCATTGTGGAGCTAACAAGTTGTGCTTGTAGGTGCTCTCATTGCTTGAAATATTTGCTTAAAATAATGCATGTCAAAGCACCAAGAACATAAAACATGCTAATGGTTTGATTGCAAGATGATAGTCAAAGAATTACTAAAACGTTGTGTTTGTTTCTTGCTTTCATTCACATAGTCTAAATAGGGCTATGTTAACATTTCTTGAGGATTTTGATAGTGAGTAGGGACTTTGGCTCTTCATTACATGGAGGTGATGACCATGAATGAACCCAAAATCCTAATGATCTTACTAATATGACAAATTCTTGGGGAAGTGGAGAAAGGTAGTGAATCTTTACACTTCTATTAGCTAGGGGATTATGCTCTTCTCTCTTTGAGAGAAACAAAAACCCAAAAGCTTGTAGTTGTGGTGGAGTGAAGCTAACTCAGTGATGAATCTTCTTGATGTGTTTGGGTGAGGAAATTGGATAGAGAAGTATGCTCTTCTCCCTTTGGGAGAACCAGGAAATCTGACCCTCGAATCTAAACCAAGTCCAATGTCACCTTTAGAGGGCCTGTCAGTATTGAACCTCCGAGAATGACCCAAGTGAGTATGCACCTATCACCGGTGATTCCACCTCACTCTAATAAAGAATTTTTTTTTGAGTCTAAAGACTCCAAAACCATGTTAGCTTCCTTCTCAAGACTTTGACCATCATCTTGAGAAGGCTCTGTTTGTTATACTGAGCGGCGCCGCTCCTAGCCCTGCTTGCGAGGGTGTATGACTTTCGGGTGTTGGTGTGGCTACGAGGCATCAACCTTGTATCAGGGGCACCAAAGGTGAGCATGAATGAAATCCTCCTAAGAACTTGTCATAGCTAGTGGCCTACCTGATTCACCTTTGAAAGGAGTCATAATCTTTGCGCAGGGAGGGGGAAGAATCTCTCTCATAGATTACCATCATAGGCATACACCTAGACATTTAGAGGTGATTGTGACACTAGCCCCTGCTACAAGGGTAACCTTTGAACATACACTATTGAGTCCTTGGAAACACCAAAAACACAAGCACCCTCTAGGGGGTGACACGGTTGTGTGAGGTGCACATATGTGCATAAGCAATGGGGCAAAGGTTTTGTCTTCTCACCATTTTTTTGTAGGACTAAGCTATGTGTTTGTTATCAAGTCTTAAACATTGTCCAATCATTATCAAACAAAGACTCCCCTGATACTATCAAGTTGCTTTGTCCTTGATAGGTCTGTTAACGACTACTTCTTGTATCACAACTGCTTGATTTGAACCTTTGTGTCTTTAAACGAATGCTTGAAATCCTAAAATGAGATTGTTGATTAAACTGCTCTTCAAACCTGTCAAGAAACTAGATTTTTTGTTAGACATCAATTCAGGTTGTACCTCAAAATTCAACTTTAACCTCAAAAACTATGTTAGATTGTCATATTTTGGACTTTTCCCGCATGAAATTTCACACTTCAGAGCACTTTCTCATGTGAGGCTTTGTTCTCTCACGTGAAGATAGGTGTTCTCTCGCATGGCTTGGTGTTCTCTTGTGCAAAGATTGGTGTTCTCTAGCGCGGCCTGGTACTCTCTCACATGAGATTGTAGCCTAGTTTGCAAAAATAGAGACCTTTTTTGCCATTGACTATTTGACTTTTTATCTGATCTACTTTTTGTTTGAGGTCTGGTTTTCTACTTTCCTATCATTCATTGTCAGATGTTGGTTGTTTTGAGTTAGGAATCGATCAATCTTTGCTTTGACTCATATCGCCTCTCATTGGTTTACCTTATCTCTTTATGCCTTTTGTATCTTGTGTTGTGATAGTCTTATCTCATTTGTTCTAGCCACCTCTTTTGATGATTTATACCAGGTCCATCTTGCATCTTGGTTTTTCTAGCCTTTATCTCCTTTTAATTGTTCTTAGAGATCGAGTCTAGCTTTATTTTGAGTCCTCTCTCATTTCATCCTCATTTATGACTGTCACAACTAGAAGTGGAAAGACTTATCCCATTCAAAATACTGATCAAGGAAGAAGCGAACCTCCTAATCAAGAAATAGATCATCCTAAATCTGTTATGAAATCTGAGTGTCGTGAGGGATCCTCACATTCCTCCTCATTCCAAGAGTATTATAATCCATTGTTTCTGATACAGTCTGACTTATTATTTCAAGAATATTATAACCTATTGTTTCAACATGAGCAAGGCTCTGAAGGGTCACTTTCTAGAATCGAACCTATTGACTCTTTCAATCTTATTTTCATGACCTCTCAGAATACTACCAACAAGATGGGAAATCTATTCCACTTCCTAGGGGGAGGTAAATTCAATGATAGTCATGAGCAATCTCAAAATGACCAAGGTCATGGTCAGTCTCGAAATGAAAAGAGTTATGATCAATCCCATAAATTTCAACATCCAGTCAACATCCGGGACCTTTGCAATTTGAAACAGCAACAAGGGGAGCCTCTCCTAACATTTCTCTAGAGATGGAGACAACTATGCATGAAGTATCCACATGAATTACCCAAGTCTAAAAAGATTGATATCTTCTTGGACAATCTTGTCCCAGATTTTAGATACCAAGTACGATTGCAAGGTCCCCTCACTTTTGACAATATGATTAGGTGAGCTATGAGGATAGAAGTGTTTATGGTCAAGAAGGGAGTATTGACTTTGAACAAAGACAAAAAGCAAGGACATTCTCCCTCAAACAAGGATAAGGGTAAGACTGTCAACAAAAACATAGATGTTATGAATGACGGGATTGTTGACAATATGATGCCAAAACCCTCAAAGTCTATCTTTAATCTTAGCTCTAGCATACAAATGATCAAAGCCACTATGAAGGCTATGACAAAAACTCAACCACCTTCAAGAATCGCTAGAAACAAACCTTGGATCTCTCAACCCAAGCATAACTCCACTTCGTTGGGAGAACCTCTTGATGTGGTTTATAGGACTTTGGTGTAGAACCATAACAAGAATTCAAATGATCGATAATTCAAAGACTCCTTTCCTCCTCATGGGAAAAGTGAATTATCCAATTCTAAAGGTACCAACGATGTGGTCAACTATACGTATGATACTAGCAACATTGTCATCAATGAGATTGAACCTATTGATGTTGAGTACTGTGACATGATCATTGCTCCAGGGAACGAGGATACTCCTAAACCCAAAACTCCCTTTATCTTGTGAGGCCCTGTACCTCCCTCTTATAACTCCACATAGTCTCCAGCTTGTGTGAATGCTATCACTTGATCTCATGCAAAGATTGTTCTCAATGGCCCCGAGCCCTTGACATTCAGACCAAAACTATCTATGGATAAAACCCTCGCTGAGGTAAACATCCCCAAAGATCTCAATCTCAATCAGTTCCAATCTATGGTGGGTCATTCGACCTTGCCTCATCACTTTCCCTTCTCTAAAGAAGATGATCACTCTCCAAGCCATCCGCATGATGCTCCCCTGCACATTGAAGTTATGGAAGGTCCTGAGCATGTTCGCCGCATCCTCATTAACAATAATGTTGACCTAAATACTTGCTCTGCTAAGATGCTTACCCAAATGATAGACAACTTTGTTCCCACCAATAGAGAGTCCATTGGGTTCTATGATGCCAAGCTAAAAGAAATAGAAAAGACCCTAAAGATCAAAGATATTGGTATGGGATAATATCAGATTGAGTCTGTCTTGTCACTAATAGCTCTTCCTCCATCTTCACACTCCTATGAGAGGCCCTCTGAAGATAGATTTGGTATTGGCTATCAGAGCCATGAGCTTGACCAACCTCGCTGCAACTTTCACTCATACAAGGATTCAGATAATGAAGATACAAAAATCCAGCCTATGACACATGAAAGGCTCTTGAATATTCAAAATCCTAATTTAGACTACCAGAGAGAGTCCTATCTACCTTCTCAAATACCTCAAGAACATGATCCTGGTCCTCACCAGGAGGATTTTATCCACTTTATTGAATAGACTCCTACTACTACTGACTCTAATGGCACACATACTGAATGGGGGAAACTAGCTGATGTATCCCTTATCTTGGGTACACCTCAGGGTATGCCTATTCTAGATTACTCTACTTCTGCTACTGAGTAAGATCCTTCTATTGAAGAAACACTTCCTGTGATAGATGATAGCAATAAAGAGGATCTGTCACCTACTATATCTCTAGCTGATTACATCAAATAGTGTCACCACAATGAAATGAATTCAAAGAAATATGAATGAGACTCCATATCAGATGCTACTACCAAAATACCAGTTGATGTTGTACACAAAGATGTTGCTCCTACCAATTCTAAAAGAGGAGGAAGTTCTAATCCTCCAGATCAAGAAACTGATGATGATCCTTTCCACACTCCTATGGAGATCATTCCTATGGCTCCTAGGCCATCTACTCCAAGTTATATTTCTACTGCTCTAGTAAATCATGGGTATGTAAGACCCCATCCTGTTATAGCTTCGTGGAAACTTGGTAGATCCATAACTGAAATGGTTCCTATTCACATATTATTTCCACCTGAAAGGGGACCTAACTCTCAGAATAGGTTATCTTGGTTAGGCTCACATAATATTCCTCCAAACTTATCTGACTCTTCTAAGACAACTCACAATCGACAACGTTCTATGGAAGATGACTTTCTTGAGCTATCTGATTCATTCATGAATGATGAGGATGATGCTGATATCTTTGCACTTGAGCCCATCCCATTGACTACTCCTCCTCCCCCTCCTCCATAAGATAAGTGGCTCGTCCACTTTCCATCTCCATATCTCTGCCTAAACTAGTCATATAAGCCTCTTTCATCCATAATTCCTGAGTCTTTTGGAAGTAACTTGGATGTGCAACATAAAAACAAAAATAATAAGAATCCACTTATATCTCAAGGTCACCATGTCCCATCTAATCAACATGTGACTACAAAGAAAGAAAAGAAATAGAGGTGTTCAAAAGACCACAAAGGTCCTCAAAAAGAAGAAGACAATCAAAAGCCAGAAAATAAAATAAAAAAATGGATCTCGAAATCCATCTTACAGGTATTGTCATAAAAAACACCTCAACTTAAAGAAGAAAAAAATCAAAAAAATCAAAAGCTATGTGGATTCCAAAAGAAAAATCAAAGTTGCCATTCAAGCTGCCAAAATTCTCATAATTCCCTCCATTCCATCACCCTTGCCTCTCATACTTTACCCTCTTCACTCCATCTTTCCTTTTCCTAAAGTGCATATTAGCATCTCCTCATCCCTAATGATGTGATTAAGAGAAATCTAGAACGTACTCTCCCTAAGTGTTTAGTGTGGGAAGTCTGACAGAGAGTTAAGATGCATCGATGAGGATATCTGTGGGTCTCACTTAAGTGACCTTTCCTTGACTATGGATCTCTCGACAGTTGGATGCTACTAGTTCTAATTTTCCAACTTCTCAGTTGATCACTACTACAAAAGACTGTGTTCCTAGAGATTCCACCACTGAAGGAGAGCAACTCAAAGAGCTTATCAACGCTCTTCATCTGAAGAAGTTCTATAGTTGAGACATTCTCGACATGCTCATGTACATATATTTATTGGTCCTGAAAAAATCCAAAAAAATGATATATTGCAAAAAATCCTAAAAATTGCAAAATGTCCTGAAAAAATGATCATCTTAGTGAAAACCTAGTAAACAGGGGCTTTGATGTATCTATTATCTTGGTGAAAACCTGGTAAACAGGTGCCTTGATAATAATAAAAAAAATTGAAAATTGAAAAAATACAAAAAAAAAAGTGAAAAGATAAAAAATACAAAAAAAAAGTGAAAATTTCAAAAATACAAAAAAATAAAAAAAAGAGAAAAGTACAAAAAAATTGAAAAAGAAGAAAATGTGCCATTGATGAAAACCTAGTAAACAGGTGTCATGGTAGCAAAAATAGAATCTCTGCCAAGATGGTGAAAACCTGGTAAATAGGCACCTCTTGTTTCCTAAAGCTACATCTCATCTCGGTGTCACTTGGCTTTTTAGATTCCTACTTTAGTTTACTTTCCCACTTTCCTACTTCAGTTTGTTTCCTGCTTTAGTTTGCTAGGCTCATGCTCTTGCCTTCAGTTGTCTTCAAGATTTTCCTCGACCCTTCATGAATTGGAACTAGTTCATGCTTGGGGGAATCTCCCTGATCTAGGGGGCATTGTCTTATCACTTTCAAAAGTTTTGTTCGTGCATCAGTCACCAGTGGTTCTCACTACATCTGCCTGCTGATGCCTAGCTACTTTTGAGATTTCTCTCCTTGAGCATCTCTCGAGTATCAGTTGCCAGTGGTTCTCACTGTGCCTTCCTACTAATACTTAGCTCTTGTTCAAACCTCTCTCTTTTGGGATCTCTTCCTTACATCAATCACTAGTGGTTCTCACTGTGTCTACCTGCTGATGTTTTCGCTCATGTTTTTCTCTCTTTTGAGAATCTTCCTTGTATCGGTCACCAGTGGTCCTCACTACATTCACCTACTGATACTTGGTTCACACTCCGATATCTTCTTGAGACTTTGTCTCTTGTGATGGTCACTAGTGGTTCTCATTGCGTCTGCTTGTTGTCGCTATCCCATCAAGACTTCGAATGTTGTTTTCTTCTGATTTGACTTCAATCCACTTGAACACAAACTAAAACTAAAATTGAAAACTTATGTTGTGTTCCTTTGAAGCATGCTGAGATTTTCCTTTTCTTGTTTGTTTGTTTTCTTTATCATTTCCCCTCAAGTGAATCTAAGATGTCTTTCCTGACTGAGAAATGCGAAGACTGGGGGCATGATCTTTTCTTTGCTTTCTGCTTGTTGGTTTAGTTCCAATGATCCAAAGAATCTATCTAAGAGGGGTGTCCATTTTTAAGAGCCTTCATCTCATATTTGATGGCCATGTGTACCTTGACTCCTTTTATATGGACACTTTGGTGAGGTTGGTTCTTCTCCTTGTCTATTTTGAGTGACTTCTTTCTGCTACAAGTAAAATTGCTAACACTCATCCTGCTGAGTGAACGTAAGGGTCACTATGAGCACTCTTGGGCAAAAGAAGGAACTCTCACATGCCTGGTGTGTTTTTTCACAAGCAACATTTAGGTCATTCTAGAAATTGTGCTTTGATGCTTATGTTAACTTGCTAAATCAAAAGGAATAGGTGTTCAGGTCATTCTGGCTTCTTGTGCCTTAATGCTTACACCTCGTTCTGACAAATCTAAGACTTATGTCATATTCATATTCTCATAATTGCAATGTTAGTGAGGATTGTATGGCATCTTGTGATCACCCCGTGCCTAAACGAACTCTATGATGATAAATATGGTGAGTCCAACAACCAAGTCCTAGGGTTTGCATTTTCATTCTAGGCTTGCATTTTAGTTTAGGCTTGCATTTTTCATGCTAAGCTTGCATTTGAGATAGTGTTTGGTGCTCTCTTGATTGTATTCTGGATCTCTTGATCGAAGGTTCTCATCTTTTGTCCTGGGTTCATCTTGATTGAACAAGTTTTTGGGATCGAAATCAAAATTTGACATCTCTAGATAGCTCGAAATCACGTTTTAAATTTTGGGACCCCTTTGGGATCAGACACTTGTGCAGTTAGCCTTCTGGCATCATTTTCCTACCAGACCCTCATCTTTGCATCATGTTCTCAAGATCTTTTCTCTTTTCATCAAAGTCAACTCTAGTCAACTTTGGTCAACCATGGTCAAAATTGGTCAACAGGACCTCTTCTTTGCTCTGATTTGCTTCAGCAGCTTCTCGAATCTAGTCTAATTGCTTCTTCTCTGCAATCTCTTATTGTCAATCATCTATCTTATGTCATCTTTTGATCTTGCTCCCAAGGGGGTAGGATGATTGCATCATTTTGAATCTTGTCGAATCAATTCTTGAATTAGTCTGATTTGAATCTTCAGTTCTCATTGCTAGGGGCATCTCAATGCCTCACATCTTGCTATCTAGTCATCTATCTTTTAGGTATCTAAGCAATCTAACTCAGATCCTTGGGAATCAAGCTTCATTCTAGAGATGGTTCTCGAAATCTTTTAGGTATTAGGGCAATCTAACCCTAATTCCTGAGAGTCAAGCTTCGTTCTGGAGATGGCTCTTGAAATCTCTCTTAGACCGTTATCTGGGCAATCTAACCTGGGTCTCGGAGGGCTAAGCTTCGTATTGGGGCAATCTAACCCTGATTCTAAAGACAGTCCTAAGTTTACATCTGAATCTCATTCTGGGCATTGGGGCAACGTAACCCCGATTCTCATCTTCTCTCGAGAACGTTGTCTTCACAATCTAACTTAGACTTTGAAAAATCATGCTTTGATATGTTCAGTGTCTTGGCAACCTAACCTAGACTCCGAAATTTATTGTCATCTATCACTTCAGACTATTCTTTGAATCAACACACTGTTTGCACATCAATTCAAAGAGGGGCAAATGCAATACCCTAAAAATTGCACCTATTAAATTCAATTAATTTTAGTGCATTGTCTTCAATTTTACATCTCCAAAGTCCTAGTTTCCTAGGCAATTTTCTCTCTCCTATTTGACTTGATTCGACTTGATGTCAATTGCAAAGACCCTAATTTGCATTAATCAAATATCAAAATTAATTCCTAAAGTCTTCAACTTTTATTAGCTATGTTACCCCTATGATAAATTAATTTAATCCTAAAGTCCTAAGTACTTGGAATTAAATTAAAATATACCCCCTTTAGCTAATTACCCATAAAAAGGAATTAATAATTACTTGTTATTTGAATGGACGCTCACTTTTGAATTAATAATTCAATATATTCAAAAAGTCCCCTATGTGGCAAATTCCATTCTTTTAATTAAGTAATTCTATGCATTTTTGTCTCAAATAGGAATGAAGAGTCAGGAGTTTCAAATCAAGAACCCCTTCATTCTCTTCTCAGGCTTTTCTATTTAATGAACCTCATTTCTTCATTTGAAGGGGGAACTTTTGAGAGCATCTCTACTATAGTCAATTTTAGTCTCCATTATTACATTGTTTTCAAAGCTTTATTGCATTAATTAGCACAATCATAGGCAGGGAATGATAGTGCTTCCATCCGGAACTTGTAGCATAACTCATGTTCAGGTTGTTGTAGTAAAGATGATAGAATTGCCATGGCATTAGTAGCCTTGTTCTCCATTCTAGGAATATGTTCAAACGTGATAGATATGAAATAATTTTTTAGGTCATCTACCATGCATTTGTATGGAACAAGTTTCTCATCTTTTGTTTGATACACATCATTGACTTGGTGTATGACCATTTGTGAGTCTCCATGAATGTGTAGTTTTGTTACTCTCCATTCGAATGCTATTTTCATACCATTTAGTAAAGCTTCATACTCATCTATGTTGTGTGTGTGTCTTAATGTGGACCTCTAAATCAGGCACAAATGCAACATAGTCATTGCTCAATCATGAGATGGCGAGTATGAACATGAATTGTCCATCTCACAACATTGATTGAATCGACTTGTTGCCTCCTATGTAGATAGGGTGTTTAATTACTCTCAGATTGGAGAGCCAACAACCGTAAGACCGATTCTACAATGGAGGATTTTCAAAAGATAAGATGAGAAATCAATGAAATTAATCTAGAAATGAGTGCAATTAATCTAGAAATGTAGAAATGCAATTACACTAAAATCTTGGAATAGACATGAAATGTAATTTAAACTAAATAACTTGAAATAAAGTTGATATTAAGCTAAAAATAATTAAGCAAATTTAATCTAATATGAGGTGCAATATTAAACTAAAATGAGATATTAACCAGAAACCCAAATGATCTACAACGTTATTGGTCATGATTCATCCCACTACAAAAACATATACTCCTACCTTTGAGACCAAATCATTCCTAATGCCTTTAACCATCATGAAAAATGTTACCTAATCTAAAATGCATCATGACATGTCATCATTGGTAATGATTTATACAAACGAAGTCTGGATGGTACACTTCTTAGGTGTTTAGAATGTGAGGAGTCACAACATGCATTAGAGGAAGTCCACAGAGGTATTTGTGGATCACATTCCAATGGTTTGAAACTAGCTCAAAAACTTATTAGGGCTGGGTACTATTGGCCAGACATGGAAAAAGAGGCTATGAAATATGCTAAGAATTGTCAAAAATGTCAAGTCCATGGAAACTTGATTCACGTGCCAAGAAGAGATCTGATTCCCTTTACAACATAATGGCCTTTCCAATAGTAGGCATTTGATCTCACTGGTGCTATCTATCCTCATTCTTCTAATGGTCATACCCATATCATAATAGCTATAGACTATTTCACAAATTGGGTGGAAGTAGTTCCTCTTAGACAAGCCACGGGAAAACAAATATCAATGTTCATACTAAATTACATAATTTTTAGATATGGTATACCACACTCCATTATCACAAATAATGGAGGCCAATTAAAGAACAAGGACCTATATTCCTTATGCTCTAAATTCAAAATCACTCAACATTGGTCATCTATTTACTATCCTCAAGAGAATGGACAAGCTGAAGCATCCAATAAGAACTTATTGAAAATCTTGCATCGAATGGTCAACAAGAAAGGAAGAGACTGGCACCTAATGATCAATCTAGCTCTTTGGGCTTACAAAATAAGTATCAGAATGCCCACTAGGGCTACTCCTTTCACTTTAGTTTATGGGTCTGAAGTGGTATTGTCTATTGAGGTTGAAATCCCATCACTAAGAATTAGAATGCATGGTCTAGTAACTGATGATGATTACAGAGTATCTAGGTTGCAAGAACTTGAACTACTAGATGAGCGTAGGAAAGCCGCATTTGATCATCTCAGAGTATATAAAAAATGAATATCTAGAGGCTACAACAATAAATTTAGACATAGAGAATTTCAGGTTGGCGATCTAGTCTTGAGAGAAAATACTAAAAATCAATCCCATTGAGAATGCAAGGGGAAGTTTGATCCCAACTGGCTAGGTCCCTTTGTTGTCACTGCTACTTTTGGCTCTAGAGCCTATCAAATATCAACAAATAAAGGAGAACATCTTTGAGAACCAATCAACATTCTCCATCTAAAGAAATTCTATGCCTAAGGCATTCTGTCTATGAAAATGTCCTGAAAAAATCATAAAAATTGGAAAAAGTCCTAAAAAAATGATCATCTTGGTGAAAACCTAGCAATAGGCACCTTGATGAATCACCAAAAAATTAAAAAAATTAAAAATACAAAAAAAAGAAGAAAATGAAAAAGTGCCTTGGTGAAAACTTGGTAAATAGGCACTCTGGTAGAAAAAATAGAATCTCTGCCAAGATGGTGAAAACTCGGCAAACGGGTGCCACTTTTATCAAAACGTTCCATCTATCAGCGCAATCTTGGTCTTTCCTAGCTTTCAGTCTGCTTTAGTTTGTACATATCTCCTTATTTTCTTTTGAATCCTATTTTCAATAAAGTTGGTCAGTATACCAAGCTCAATAGCATTTGCATCCTATCAATGTTTCAAACTTGGGGGCGATCAATGTCATATCCTATGGTCTCTCATATACCTCAGACAAGTCATGTCCTGTCAAAGTCCTTCCAAGCTACATCTGAGTTAGTTTGTTTGTCTCCCTACCAGAAAAGGATTTTTCCACAATAAACAAACTACAACAATAAACAAACAAAAACAATCTTGGCACGAACACTTTTATCTCCTTGTATACTTACTAATTCACATTGATATTTCTGCATATTTTGTCCCTTCGAACTCCTCAATGATTTCCCTTACAAGATTTAGAGAGTGATGACTGGGGACATAATCTTTTCTTTGTCTTATGTTTGTATGGGAAAATCTAACAACTTTGAAAATTCTGAATTGAATTGGTGTCCACTATAAGTGCCTCCATCATGTATTGGATGGCCATGTGTACCTCGACCATCAATACCCAGATGCTTCAAGGAAGTCTAATCTAACTATTGTCTTCTTGAGTGATTTCTTTCTCCTACTGTGAAACACAATTCTACCCAAGGATGTGAATGATAAAGGGTCACTACGGGTAATTCACATTGGAATCAAAATTATCTCCCAATTGTTTGGTGTGTTTTTATGCAAGGCGTATTCAGGTCATCACAATGTTTATGTTTTGATGCTTATACAAATTGCAAAATTAAAATGTACATGATATTTAGGTCATCCTAGATTTTTGTGCCTTGGTTCTTATATCTAAACTAAAATTTTTGATTAACAGTCAATATTCATATGTCTATGGTTGTCTAGCTAATGGACATTGTATCGACTATCCAGTTACCTAATAAATACAGTGATGATAAAGACCAACACATGATCAATGACTAAGTCCTAGGTCTTGCATTTCATTTTCATTTTGCGCTTTGCATAGTCATATTTCTCATGGTTTTCCTATAGATCAAATGCTTAAATTCTCCTAATTTGCACTAAAACATACAACACAAGGACTGAACATTGTATGAAGGTCCCCTTAACTAATCAAAAAGTAGTCACCATCCTAGGTTACACATCCATTTTAACAATGACTGAGCACTTGTCTTCTTCATATACCTGTAAAAACATGTCATGTGTATCGCTACATTTACATTACATTTCATTTCATAAATCCATTGCAAACATAGATGAGAATCCCTAATAGAATACATTTTCATTTATTCATCTACTATCTATCATTGCATTGCATATTCATACATTTTAAAGAAAACATTCATTGCATAATCCATACATTCCATGATAAAAGAAACATTTCATACATAAGCATCACATGATATTACATCATAAACTAAAATGACAAGTTCAATGATGTCACAACCAAAAATAGATCTCATATATATGTCAGAATATCAACAAAGTACAAGGGGGTGCACTAATGGCACTGTATACAAAGGAATGAGCTACAATGAGCTATGCGATATAATCAAAATGTCAAAAATAGAGAACTATAACAGATCAACTATATGCCTGGTCCTCAACATCAAGTGCAACTCCTCCTCTGACAGGTGGATCAGGGGGTGGCTTAGCATGTGGGGCCCTAGCTCCCTCAGAATCTATCATATACTAAGAGTATGATGTCATCCTCTAACTAGGTGGTGCAAAAAAATAATACACTAAAATATAATAGGCTACATGAGCTGTCTGGTGGATCACCTCAGCCTGTAGACATCTAACATTAGCCTCTCGATCATGCAACTTTCTCTCATGATCTCGGAGTTGGACCTCTAATGTCGCACTGTGGGTCCTCTAATCAAAGTCAGGAGCATCCTGTGCCTCCTCCATCGGAGCATCCTACTGAGCTCCTAGAACCTCATCAGTACTACCAATCTCGCCCAAGGCACCACTCTCACCCCTGGAATATCTACATTGTAATACTGTAGGCCTACCTGTTGGAACTGTTTGTGGCCTGGAAGGTCTCATCTATCCTAATGGCCTAGGAGGGGTCATCACTGCTCTAAGCCTAGGTGGTGTCGGATGCACCGCTAGTATCTGCACCTCTTTCTGCCTCTATCCTCTACCCATAGGGGCACCTATAACATCCTCAGCATCCTCCATGGTAGGAATAAGCTTTGTGGGATTAGAGAAATGCCTCATTAGATGCTCCACCAAATATGCAATGAATGCATCAGTCACTCTAGCATTAGCCACCTATGGCCTGTAATCCCAATCTCTACTCATAAGCCTACGGTACTCAAGGCTACAATTTGCATAAGAAATCCTGGCTGACCATCCTAGACCAATTTATCGCACCAATCATGTGTAGGTAGAAAAATCCTATGGTGCATCTTGAATGATGTCATACTAATGTGAGACACATGTAATAATGAATCTCTCAAGCATAGTGGTAGATAATCCCATCAGGACCCGACTTTGACAAAAATATCCAAACTAGGCATGAGCAGCTGGCCACGCCTCAATCTGCAAATACGGTCTCCATACGACAAAGGTAATATCATCCAACACACACCGCCAGTACTCGATGTGACCCATCTTGACCTATGTAATGTATCCAGAATATCTATAGATCAACGGCTCCTATGGCCCTCTCTCATCTTTACAAATTGGTATGCATATAGGGATATGTTCCCAACCCCAAATATGAAGGACTAGCACAACCAGAAGAGAACATCTTACCCTCATGGTAGACAATCTCATACATCTTAGAGAACATATGTGCTAATAAGCACTGACCCCCTCCAAGCTCAGCAGGACTCGCCATTAGACATGCAACCATTAGGGCCCATCCTATAAGAAGACCATTCTGCTAGTGGTTGGACATGATGATCCCTCTAATAATGCCAACTATAATGCACTCTAATCGGTGGGACACACCATATCTCTATACAAGTGTCTCCCATGCCATCTGTTGTGCTATTTTCTCATCAACACCAAATAATGTATGAAATGCAAGTAATCCAGTATTACCCACACTAATATAATTTGGGCACGGGCCATGAAAAGGTATCTTGAGGATCCTCTAGATGTCCTCAGGTGTAACAGTGATTTCCCTTGTCAGGAGATGGAATGTCTGCGTCTCTGAATGAAAATGCTCTATCAAGGCAGTCAGAAGGCTGTGGTTTACCCGAATATCAGGTAATCGGATCAAGAACTCAAAACCTCAGGCTACTAGATGGACTCTCATGGGGTCAGACAGTGAAAAATAGATTCTCTGTGTAGCAGGGTGTGAGATGTGAACGTGAACATCTAGGTAATGGACCTACACAACACAAAAATGGGACACCGTATCATTAATTTGCTTAGAGATTAGACTAAAGGAACAAGAAATGAGAAATTGAATACTTCAGATTGTACATTAAAGGCTACTAAAATTAGCTACGAAATAAAAAAAGTTAAAAATTTGGCTTAAGGGATTAAAAAATGGTCATTGTTTTTCATACGACAATTCAAAAAATTAAAGACTGGCATGAAGACTCGTACGAGTTTACACATCTTCCCATATGACACTTTATGGTCATACGACATTGTGCATGTTCTCGCATGACACTTGAGGGACCTAATGAAATTTTGTATGACAAATGGGTCCCTCTCATACGAGTTACATATGTTTCCTACATGACACTCTACATGGTATTGAAAACTCGTATGAGCCTAAGCAAACTGTTGTACGAGTTTTCGTGGTGTAAAAATTAAAAATTTCAAAAACATGCTAAAAGATCCTAAAAAGCATAAAAAGATGCAAAATTTGAATTCACAGAGAGGTACAGAGGTCCACTTACCAAATTCCCATACTGTCAAGGTCTCTAGAATCGGCAGTTGTGCTCAAATCGGTGCGAGGTGATAGGAACCTTCATTTTGGCTCAAAGGGCTCCACAAAGTTTATAAAAGTCAATGGTGAAAATTATTTGAAAATGACCCTTTTGGGCCTTATATAGGTTTTGACTTAATTTTTCAAAGTGCTTTGTTTTGCGTAAAAATTGCACCCCTAGCTAATTTTGATGTTCTGAACCCATTTTTGGGATCAAAATCAAAATCTGAGATCATTTCTATTGTCAAAATGATGATTTCAAATTTTTAGACCTAGGATGACTGACTGCTTGCATAATCGACCTTCATCACATCCCAGAAATCCAGTATTCAACTTAACTAATTATAATGCATCAAACTCTTCAAAATTTCAACTTGGTCAACCATGGTAACTCATGGTCAAACCTAGTCAAACTTGGTCAATAGGACCTCCAAACGATGCAGAACACATCTCCAGATGCGCGTAACCACTTCTAAATTTGATTACATTGCCTCTAAAACATTTCACGCTGGCTATCTTGTCAGATTTTGATTTTCATCCCAAAAGGGGCATGGTATTACACATCATTTATCAAATCTATCAAATCAAATTTCTTTCAGTAATCAAGACAATAACCACATCTAGTTTTTGACTCATCAAAGTCCTCGTCGCTTGGGGCACATCGCTTGGGGCATATCAGATTCATCAAAATTCATATCAATCTGGTATTCTCTTTATCTTGGTAACTGTATTAGCTCTTCGTAACTATCAGTTTAGTTGTGTTATTTCCTTGATTCTTCATAATTGAAGGGTTCGTATTTGATATCCTTTTGATTTCTTTGGACAATCAGGTCTGGAGTCAGGACAATCACTTCCTCATAATCATAGGTTCAAAATCAGGCATTTTGACACTTCTTTGTAATTACCGGTTCATTGTTGATATAGTTAACATCATCTCGATTCCTTGGTCAACCAAGACCCGAATCAACATCTTCAAACATTTCAATCGGTTTCTATCTTGGAATCGGTTAATCTTTCAGAATCAGTTTCTCCATCACATAATTGAGTCTGCGCCATCATTAGAAATAGATTAATCTTTGAACCACTGCGCTTTGCACAGTAATTCAAAGAGGGGCAAAATGCAATACCCCAAAAATGGGCTATAGGACCATTGAGCTCCTACATCAACAAATCGATCGAAATTGACATAAAAGTCCTAACCTAAGGCACATCGGCACATCAAATCATCGAAACCCTAATTGATTCTATCTAAATTTTGATCGAGGAATATTCTTAAATATTCCTAATTTATCCTAATTATCTTTAATTAAATATTATTTGACGATAAATGACATTATTTATCCTAAAGTTAATTAATTAAATATGTCAAATATTTGATTAATTGAGTTTAATCCCGCCACTTAATTATTTAATTACATTTATTCCTAATTAATATTATTTTTATTTGACAAAAAATCAAATTTGCTAAAAATAATCAATTGAACATTTATTTAATTGATTAAATCAAGTTGTCAAATTTAATGATATAGTTTTGGGACAAAGTTTGATTAGATAATTGATTAACCCATAAATCAGTTATTTTTATTAAAAAATTAGTTAAGTTGAGAATAAATCACTTGGAATATTAAATAAATTCATAATTATCCATGCACATTCAGAAAAAGCAGTTAACTTTAAATCAAAAAATCAATTCAATTTGTTTACTTTTCGAACTCAACATGTGATTGTGAGTTGAAAAAGTGATCTAAACTCTTGATTTGAGTTAAAAAGTTATTTTGCATGATTTTTTTGAGTTAACTCTTTCTAATTTTTTGATAACTCAATAATCAATCTGAGTTGATCAAGGAGAGATTTTTGGCTTTTTCCATGCATTCTCAAACCCTGGATTTCTATATAACTGAGGTCCAGTCCTTCACAAACACACCTATGAATTTGGAGAATCTGGCTTGTGCAATCTGGCAATTTGTGAGATTGTGCTATTTCTTGGATTCTTGTTTTTATTCATTTTTCATAGCAATTCCATATCATTGATAGATTAGATTTCATTCATTTCAATTTAGTTTAGATCAAATTCTCATACAGTTTTCCATACATATTGCATAGAAAAATTTAAAAAAAGATTAATCTGCATTCATCTTTCATCCATCTTTCATCATTAAATCCTTTGTTTAGGTGTTGCATTGTCACTGATCTCCATCTAACTCTATGAATACCATACTCACACTTACTAGAAGGCAGTAGATTGCCTAGTTAGCAATAGTTTTTTATTTGCAGATTTTTGGATTCGCTAACCTCTAATGTTTTACTGAAGTGTTGTGTCTCTAGCTAGGTACAATTTTCACACACACACTTATGTAATATCAAAATAGGTTGTGATCTTTGACATTAACATGATATAATCCACCAAAAAATCCCCCATTGCATTTAGTTAGTTGCATTTTTCATTTTGCGTTGTGAGGCTCCTCTTTATTCACTATCCCCTTCATCTTGGCTAGCTAAATGTCCCTGCTAGTTATGTTGGTACACACAACAACATGCCTCATTTTAGGGTTCTTAGGTGTATTAGTTGCATGGATAATTTTCATTAGTTACCATCATTGTCATCTTAGTTGCACCTAACTACATGGATCATTGCATTAGATTTCATAATCATATTAACTTGCATTAGGGTGTCTATCATATTAAATTGCATTAACTTGCATTGTTACAACTGTTAATAAATATAGCTTCGATCAGATAAAAGAATTATTATGATATATATATAATAATATTATGTAGATAATAATAATAATATTATTATTATTATATACATATATATTAAAATATATTATCATTATTATTATATCTATATATTAATATATATAGTAGTTATGATCAAATTAATATAATGATTCATTAAATGAATCGACTGTGCACTATCAGATGAGTATTATTAACAAATATATTGAATACCGATTAATATCGGGTGAACATATATCAGGTGTCTTGGACATTATCGTCAGGTTGCCCTACGATGTATTGTGATTGTTATGTATTAACAGTCACGATAAGTGACTATATTATATCAAAGCAACTAATGTGATTTACATTAAAATAAATTGATTATTGTTATGAATAGTCACATCATTGTCATGTGAACAGTCACATCTCTTCTTGTTCACATTTGCTAGTTAATATATATATATAGAGATTCAAATATGTAGATTCAATCAATCACCAAGGCAATTGAAATCTACTACATAAATTCAGTTTACATCTTATTTTTTGATCTCAAATTATTTAACAACAACTAGCGGTTGCCATTACACCAAAAGATCAACCTGTTAATGCATGATACAACCACTAGACTTATAGAAGACAAAAGAGTCTATGAAACCATGTTATAAACCGCCACTGTGTTGACAATGCCAAGGAGACCAAGGGAATAATAAGTCTTTCTCACCATTGTAACAATCCTCCCTAGTACAAGCGCAAGGTTTGAACCTGTGACCAAGATATGATTCCACTTGTTAGAACTAGCACTTTTTGTTGCACCAAAATATTGACTTGTTAATGATTGATACAACCACTAGGCTTATAGAAGACACATGAGGCTGTTAAACCATGTCATGAACCACTATTTTTTTTGTAACGCCAAGGAGACCAAAAGCACAATCCATCTTTATCAACATTATAACATGCATATCATATTAAATTTATATTATTTTTATTGTTTAATTGCATTAGGTTGCATTAAATTTTTTAGACACATATTACTACATTACATTTAATTAAGTTCATTGCATTAATCCATTTCACTATTACCTCATTCTTATTCATTACATTAGGTCCAATATTTATTATCGATTAAGTTCATTTCATATTCATGCATCACTTAGTTTTATTATTTATTATCATTCATTCCATTTCATTACATATACTTATTATGCACATAACATTATTCATTAAATCCATTTGCATTTACTATCTATCCATTACATTAATCATTAAATATCCATTATAATCACATCCAAACATAATATCCACATATATATCTATCACATGAATATATCACATCATCATAAATGTCATATCCATACATCATCATATCCATAAACATCCATCCTATATGTAATTTATATACACATCATACACATATCCATAATCCAGACTAACCTGCATCACACATGTTAGAACCATCACATTCATATAATATTATATAAATCATATCTTACACACATCCTGCATCACAAAGCATTAGTATCATCATCATATGCATAATGGAAATCATACATAAACATAGATGCATAAATAATCATAATAAAACACATCACATAGAGATAGACTGCATCATAATATAGATCATGAAATAATACAAGTCCATAATGTCCGTAGAGTCTATCAAACAATCCATAAATGTGTCATCATGTAGTCTACCGAATAGTACATCAAAAAATCATACATCATGAGAAATGCACCTAGGTGTTGTTGTACATTTCATCTTCTATGTCAAATATAAAAATGTGTATCAATGTCTCTAGGTGGGTCTCATGCAATTGTCTGAGATGGACCTCCCTCTCCTCCCTTATCACATCTAGGAGCTCTAGGAGATGAGCACACTAAATCCTGGGATGACCTACTTGTAGACTATGATCTCTTCCTCTCCAAGTAGGGTTTCTTCCTCTGATCCTCTAGCATTTCCTAATGATAAAGGCCCATGTAGCATGATGCCTCCCACCTTTTTCTCCCCACATCCCTTAGCACAACAAAGGTATCTACCATAACATGTGCCAACCTTGGTCTTGTAGCATCCTGTTGGGTGATCTCTCTCTCTCTCTCTCTCTCTCTCTCTCTCTCTCTCTCTCTCTCATATCCCATCTCTTCCATGAGTCTCTCTCTATTGTCATGTGTTTCAAATTCTATTTGAGATCATTTTCCTCCTCTCCACCCCTCTCAACCACTGCCACATCCTACAAAAACTCCCTTGTATCCACTATCCTCTACAAGTATACTAAGGCCATATCTAAACTAGCACTTTGTACCTTCTCTACTACATATAAACCCTATACTATGGAAATCTCCATCTAGATATTGTGCCTCTCCATGCGAGTGGTGACATAGTCACCTCTCTCAATCTCTAGATCCCTCTATGCCCTTTTTAGGTACACTCTAATATGATCTCTACCCTTAACGATGATGTCACAAATTTTTTGAAGGGAATCATGAATGACTTGTGTCATCATCCCTGGTGGTGGTTGAACTCCTAGATCTAGGGATGTGAGTGCCTATGCTTCTTGTGCTATGAGTGGTACCTATGGCTAGGGTCCCTATACATGTGGTTATTGTACCTATGGTCTCAGTACCTGTGGTCTCGATACTTGTGGTCCCTGTACCTATACCTATACCTATATTTTTAGGGCCCTCTATTTGACCCTCCCTAGCTGTACCTTGGGCCAAACCCTCCTGTCACCTCCATCACCTCCATCTTTGTTCTCTTCTTTTCTATTTGCAAATATTCTGATCAATCGATCAACGTCTCCACCTTGACAACATTTAGTCCTATTCAATAGCCATACAAGCCCTATTAATTATAATAATAAATACAAAATATTGAAGAATAAGGAAAGGTCTTTGGAATCACCAGTGGTTTGCGGTCTTTTGGCCTCTGACTAACATATTTCTACACATTTTCTCACAAACTATTGTTGTAATTTCGATGGCCACATGTCAAACCTTTGACAAAAATATGGTGAACTTGTTATCGCTGGGTTTTTATCAAACACTAATGAATATTTTATCATCATATCTCTAAAAAAAATTTCATCAAAATATGAACCCCAAAATCTCTCATGTTTTCATCAAAATTGTGACGGGTGCAATGTTGGAACACCGATGATTATTTGTATTAGCGTTTTGACAACAATGTTGTATTTCTGATGAAACTTTTGTTGTAGGTACAACATTCTTGTCAATGACCACAAGAACTATGACAACAATATTCATCAAAATTATGACAAAAATATTTAGCTTTGATGAAAGGCTCTGACAAGAATGTTGTACTTGTAAATAAATATTTCATCATAAATACAACATTTTCGATGGAGAGTTTGGGGGACTTCTGACAAAATTTTGATGACCTATCACTATTGTTTTCAAAACATGGTTACCCCTTACATAATTCAGTATACAAAGATCAAATCAATGGTTTGATAATTAACCAATAAAAAGGTACATACAACTAAATACGTGTTTTTCACAGTCACTATTGTAATGCTGATTAGATTTAACTAAGAAAGTTAATAGTCATTGTAATGTTGGATTCTTATTTGTTTGAGGATTGTTATGTTATGAGGTCTCCTCTATCCATATGCAAATTCATACGCAATACATTTTAAGGTATACTACAAGGTCATAAGGTATGGAAAATATTTCATCAGTTGCAATGGATTGTCAACACATTCCATTACCACCATGGCATTCCATCACCATCATGACATCTCTTATATTAGAGATTGTAAAATCTTTTAACAAGATAGACTGTATAAATATTTTTGTATTGCTAATAGGGTAAGCTTTCAGAAGTAGCTAAAC
Source organism: Chamaecyparis obtusa (assembly GCA_027943335.1). Classification (NCBI taxonomy): domain Eukaryota; kingdom Viridiplantae; phylum Streptophyta; class Pinopsida; order Cupressales; family Cupressaceae; genus Chamaecyparis; species Chamaecyparis obtusa. The sequence continues at coordinate 766,698 of BSBK01003170.1, forward strand.
ATTGTAGCTCTAACCAAGAAACCTTTTTATCATAGTAGTGAAGGATTGTGGGTACCATCCCCACCACCATTTTCCCCTCTGACCAAGGGTTTCTGTGAGGCCAAAAATCATTATGTTATGAGTTATGATTTCATGTTTTGATTTCTATGTTTTATAGTGTTACATGAAAAGTTTACAATTTAGTGGATGATCAAAATAGTTGATAAAAGTTTTGAGTATTGATTCACACCTTACCTCTTAGTACTTAACCTTTCCATTATAAATCCAACAATATATACATGTAATCAACACCAACAATTGAGCATCATATGCATTACATTTGTAATTTGATAAATAATACATTAAATATATGTGTAATAATACAAACATGTGTTTAACATCAATAAAATAACATCTATCTAGACTATATAGGATCGTCACAAAAAGGGTTCAAGATGTCTTTACTCACCTTTTTCCACCAAGCATGAAAAAATCACACAAAATATATACATGTAATCAACACCACCAATTGAGCATCATAAGCATTACATTTGTAATTTTATAAACAACACATTAAATATATGAACAATAATGCAAACATATGTTTAGCATCAATAAAATAGCACTTATCTAGACTATTTCAGGATCCTCGCCAAAAGGGTTCAGGATGTCTTTACTCAATTACTTGTTTCCACCAAGGGTGACCGAATCACACAAAATATATACATGTAATCAACACCAACAATTGAACATCATAAGAATTTCTTTATAAATTTGATAAACAATGCATTAATTATATGAGAAATTAACACAAAAATATTTTTAGCATTAAATATATGATCAATAACACAACTAGTTTTTCTCAAATGACAACTTTTTGTCAATGATGCAAAAAGTTGTTCACAACTTTTTGCACCAATATTGCAATTTTTGTCACTTTCATATCAATGACCCTTATAACTTTGCAAACATGAACTATATGACTTAGATGAACTAAAAACATTATTTTTATGCCATATGCACCTTATTTGACCAGTTTGACCCAACCTTGACCACTAGAGCTTAATAGGCCAAATGCTTATGTAGTGGCTCATTGGGCCTTACAATTGAAATCTAATGCATGAAAAGACATTAAAAAATATGAAAATACAATGAATAACCTTATCATGGCCTTATTAAAAAAATGTGAAACCTTTGGCCTTAATGGCCTCTTTGGAGCCTCAATGCTCTTGCATCAGATGATCATTTGTGATGTAAATAATGTCTATGAGTCCATTTGTTGAGGTCTTGATCTATAAAGATGTAATCAAAGAATCATGAAAAAAAAATATGCTTCTAATCTCTTACACATCTATAAGGAATAAAAATGACCTTACATTGATCTTCATTTAAGATAAAATCTAGATCCATCTTGGTGCAGGAGCACTAGAACAACAATGGCCATGAATGGTCAAATTTTGTAAAAAGGCCAAGGACAAGGCCATTTATATTGCTTTTAAGTCTAGACATGTTTATTGAGTCCATTTTGAGAATGCTAAAAGGCCAGTTTTCAAGTGTAAGGCCTATGAGAAATAATTTAATGGAGAGTTATAAGCTCTATCTCAACCTAAAGAAATGTGTTTTCTGAGTTGTTTTAGGAAAAATCCTAGGCTATATTTTTTCTTGAAGAGTAATTGAGGTAGATATTGAGAAAGTAAAATCTATATTAGACATTCCTCCTCCAACTACTCTGACACAATTAAGAATTCTCTAGGGGAAATTACCATCCATCTGTCAATTTATTGCACAACTGGTAAAAAATGTCTTTTTCTTTCCAGAATTTTCTACATAAGGGTTTGACTTTCAAGTGGAATGAATAGTGTGAGAAATATTTCCAATAATTAAAAGACTACTTACCCAACCCGCCAATTTTTATGCCATCCATTCTAGGCAAGCCATTTATTTTATATATATATCTTCTACTAAGACTATATTAGGAGCCCTTATCGTACAACAAGGTGAACATGACAAAGAAAGATTTATCTATTACATTAACAGGATACTAGTGGGCTATGAGATGAACTATACACTCATTGATTGTCTATGCCTTGTTGTGATCTTCACCACACAAAAGTTAAGACCTATATATTGCATCAAAAAATGATTCTTGTATCACAAATTGATCCATTAAAATACCTTCTCAGCAAAGCAATGCTCACAGGGCGATTAGCCAAATAGGTGATGATCCAGAGTGAATTTAACATTGAGTATGTGGATTGTAAAGAAATAAAAGGCTAGGTAATATTTGATTAGCTCGCAAAAGCACCAATACAAGATGATCACCCTCTACTATAGGTTTTCAAGATGAGTCCATATTTTCTATCCAACATCTAATGAATGGAAACTATACTTTGATGGCTCACACACTAGGAATGGATCGGGGATAGGTATCCTATTTGTCACCTCGTAAGGAGATGTGATACCCAAATCATACAAAATAGCTTTTTATTGTACCAATAATATCCATGAATATGAGGCTTTAGTCACTAGACTCAAATTAGAAATACAATAGAAAATTCATCACCTGAAAGTGTATGGTGATTCTCAGTTAATCATCCACCAAGTTAATGATGACCATGACACTAAAGATGACAAATTGGTACCCTACAAACTATTGAGAAATTTTATTAAATCCAAATTTGTTACAATCGAATTTCACCAAGTTCCAAGGGTGTAGAAAAAACACAAAGATTATATCCATGGCAACTGTTTCTTCCATGATTGGCATGCCATAGAATGAGGAATGATGTGAGTTCCTAGTGGAGCAGTTTTTGATCCCTTCCTTTGATATTCCATAATATGATCTCGTGTGTGAAATTGTTGGTCCTGATTCCCCTTGGTACCAAGATATTTACAACTACCTACATGCCCAAATCCTATCCTCAAACCTATCCAAGAACCAATGTCGAGCCCTTATCCGCCAAGCCTCTAGATACATCATCATTATTGATACCCTTTACAAAAGATACTTTGAACAAACCCTCCTCAGATGTCTTGATTTGGAAGAGGCACAAATTTATTTACATGAGGTACATGATGGTTATATTTGTAGAGGTCATTTCAATGGTTTAAGTCTAGAAAAGAAGCTGATAAGAGTTGGATACTATTGGCTAACTATGGAACAAGATGCACATAATTTTTCCAAAAAAATTTATAAATTCCAGATACATGGGAACATGATTCATTCCCCAGCACAAAATCTTCAACTAGTCATTTCTCCATGGCCTTTTTCTCAGTGGTAATTTGATCTTATAGGGAAGATTATTCTACTCTCTTCTAATGGCCATAAATACATTATCACTACTATGGATTATTTAACCAAGTGAGTTGACGCCATATCTATGACATATAGCCAACAACAAATTTTCAAAATTTATCTTGAATTACATCATATGCCACTATGGAGTTTCTTTGGCTATTATTACTGGTCATGGTATCCTTTTCCTGAACAAATATGTTAATGAGCTTTGTGAGAAATTCAAAATTTTGCATAGATATTCAAGCATCCATTATCCACAAGGAAATGGCAGAGTTGAGGCGTTAAATAAAATAATCATCAAAATACTCCAAAAGATAGTCAACGACATTGGTCGAGATTGGCACCTGCAACTGAGTCAAGATATTTGGGCCTACAAAACCAACATCTTCACCCCCACTGGTGCCACGCTATACTCTCATGTCTATTGCACTGAGGCTATTTTACCCCTTGAGGTTGAAATTCCATCACTGGAAGTATCTTTGTGCACATTATTGATGATGAAAATGATAGAGTTTCTAGACTCCATGAGCTTGAATTGCTAGAGAAGCAAAGGAAAATTTCTTTGGTCCATCTACAAGCATATTAAAACCATCTTGACAGAAGTTATAATGAGAAAGTCTGAGGTCACCACTTTGAGATCAAATATTTGGTCCTAAAAATGAACCCCAAGAATCAATAGAAAAGAGAAAAGCCAAGAAAGTTTGAACTAAACTATATAGGACCCTACTTAGTTACTACATCATATGGGTCTAAGGTTTATGATCTTGTCATACCAGAGGGAGAACCATTGTGAAAGGAAGTAAATAGTATGCACCTATGCAAGTAATACACATGCTTATGAAAGAAAACAAAAAATATTGAAAAACATATATGAAAAAATAGCAAAAAAATTGAAAAATAGTAAAAAAAAATAGTTTCCTTGATGAAAACCCGACAAACAAGTGTTGTCACAAAAAAATGGAATTGAGAGAAAAATTTCATCCAAAAGTGAAAACCTGACAAACAAGCACTTTGGACAAGTACCATGGTGAAAACCTGACAAACATGTGCCACATGTAGTAAGTTGTTGCTCCATTATCTATCTTGACTCTATTTGATACATGCTTGCACTTCTTGAATTTTTTTTGCCATGTCTCAACCCTAGTGCCCCTTTATGGCATGTAACTAGTTTATGTTTCTTTTCATTCCCCTTATATGACCAGTCAGTACATATATCACCCTTGGCCTTTGTATATAGTCTAGACTCTGTCTGGGGACATTTAGTTAAAGTACAAGAATTTGAATTTGAACTGGAAGCAAGTCCTAGAACATGGTTATTCAATGGGATTCTTCACTTTATCATATTGGAGACAACATGTAAATAGTAATGACCTAAAAAATTACAAAAAAAATTACAAAATATCCTTTAAAATTTTTTTTAAAAATTGTAAAATGTCCTAAAAAATCCAAAAAAAAAATGCCTATGATACTGAAAAAATCCAAAAAAATGTTTATGATGCTAAAAAAATCACTAAAAAACAAAAAATGCCTTGAAAAAATCACTAAAAGCATAACAAATTTGGGAAAAAATCCTAAAAGTCATAAAGTATCCTGAAAAAAGAACAAAAAAAATGAAAACCCTTTAAAAAATCAAATTTGTACATAATCATCTATTTATTTTCAATAAAGACATCTCCTTGTGCGAAAGACAGACATCAAGGCAAACATAGATTGAAGGCTGATAAACATGGCACTTAAACAAAATCATGTGTTAATAGACAATCTACCCAATTGAACCAACTCTCAAACTAATTGGGCTTGTCTAATTTTTTGGCTTTAACACTATCATTATTAGTCTTTTGAACAATCATTATTTTGTCTTCTATAGGGTTTTTTATGCTCAAAACTAGATTCCGTTAGTCTTAGACGAGATACTTCATGCTTGAAACTAGACACTATCATATTCATTTTTATCAAAACACACACATCGCACTAAAAAATGATAATAAGATCACAATGATTGTTGGTTTAAGTAAGTATTATCTTTTATTGGTTTATTACTGATCATTTTCTTAAGCTATTGTAGGATATCATTGAGTGATGAGAGTGGTCGGGATGGTTCATGATCATTTTTGTTTTGTCTTTTATTTGTGGTATGTTCTCATGTAATTTTGGTGCAAGTGTGCCTTGGGTGTATATGATAAGTACATTCTCTTTGTGAACACCACACATACCTCGACTCTTAACATGCTATTTCTACTTCAGTGTGGATGGGATCATTCCTTGTATGCTATGTATCTATTTTATGCAAAGGGATTGCATTATCCCCTTGATCTTCTATGTCACATGTGCAACACGTCTTTTTTGCTACATTAAAATAAGGCTCTTATTCCATACAGTACACTTGTAGAAGCAAGGTTTCATCATTATTTATTCTTCTAGTTTCTGCTTCTTACTAATTTTTCTTCTTTCAATCCATTATTTTTTACAATCAATTAACATTATTATCTTCTTCCTAACTATTCTTCTCCTTCATTATATTTAACCGTGCTACCCTTTCTTTATTCTTCTTCTTTCGAGAGATCATTCATAAACAATCTCTTGAGGGGCACTCAATCCACTTCTTCTTGATCCATTGGGGCCTGATCTTTTATTTTTCTTTGAGACAACACTCAAAATTGCATTGTCTCAAAGAGGGAAAAAATGTAGACTCTAAAAAATGGTCAATCACCCCATTTCTTTAACATGTCTTCTACGTCACATTTAATTTTCATCATGTGTTGATATGGTGTCATTCTTCTTATTCTATCAGGTTAATTTCCAACCCTAATTAACCTATTTAATCACATTTGGTCCTAAATCATCATTATTGGTAATTTTAACATTTTATCAATCTATCATAAATCTTTGTTGATAATTAATCAGTCATTAGGGTGGCTGCAAGAAGTTGGGTGCCAATTTTTGGCAAAAAGTGGAAGAGTTTTTCCTATTTTTCAAAATTCGTGTCAATTGATGTCAAAAATTGAGGCACTTAGAGATTGAATCTCAAAAAACTTCACTAACAGAAATTATAGTACTCGGAGTTAGCTTTTCAAATATGTAATTTATTTCAATACCCACATTGCATAAATTAATTTTGGTAGGCATATTTAAAAACCACTTTTTCAGAATGCCTATTTCAGGACCATACCTCACCCGTGTACGGCCACCCTTTTTTGACACAAATAAATCAATATATGTTAATCCTTTTTAGGAAAGATACCTAAGACACTATAGATTGATGAGTGTATTTTTCCTTATTTTTTTTTTGTATATATTTTTTTTAATTAATTTTTAAATGACAATAAAGTATATTTTCAAAACCTCTAGTGTACGGCCACCATAATTTGATGAAATGTTCATATTTTTCAAAAACAAAAAAATTTATCTTGAAAAGAATAGAATGTAGATTGATGCCATATAATTTTTTTTTGCAGAAACCTTAAAACAAAAAAGTTATTAAAAGTTTAGTAAACCTCTGTGTTTCACATTTTCATACCTTTTGCTATTGATAAATATAGGAAAAATAGTAAAATTTATTATATTGTCAAAAAATTTACATTTATAGAATCAGGACAATGAAATCTATAATGGGTTTTCGTTTCATCAAAAAATTCAAATTGAAAGACGCTCAAAAAATTCGTTGAAGACAGAAAATTAATGTTAAAATAACTTAGTCAAATTTATGGAGGTGAAGACATAGGGTCGGTGGGACCAAGCCTAAATCATGCCTATCCTGTACCAAAAACCGAGGCAAGTTCAATTTTCCCGCCCCAAGCTTTTAGAAACAGGTGCTCGATTTGAAATTTTAAAAAATGGGTGCCCGTTTCAAAAGTGAGCGTTAACAAAATGGGCACCCGTTTTGTTAAAAAATGGGTGCCCATTTCTAATGAGTCCATTGGAAAATGACAAGTGCAGAAGTACAGAGGTCCAATGATTGAATCATTATTCAATCATTTTACGACTATACCCGTGCGCAGACAGAATGTTTTAATTAATTTAGACCTGGTTTTGTCTTGTTCTGGATTTGACACTTGTTGGATTAAAAATTCATTCAAATATGGGATCAAAGCAACGTAGAAAGAGACAAAGGATAGAAAATAAAGAAAAGGAAGCAAAATGTCAAAGAGAAAGAAGAGCAAGAATTAGAGAGGGTAGTAATGCCGGAGCTTCGAGTTCAACAGTAGCTTTAAAGGAAGAGAGCATTGAGAACACTGTAATGGATGAAAAGCCAGAAGAAGGAAATACAAATCAAGAAAATCCAGGTGCATCTACTAACCCAGTATTGGGTACTGGTATGTCTTCACAACCCTGCATATATTCTGAAAATGAAATTCATGATTTTTTTCAAGCGGGCTACGAAATAAATGATTTGGATTTTATTCATGGAAGTACAATAAGAAATGAAAGTCAAACACCAGTTGAAAAGGAAATTGAAACCCCACCTATGACTGAAAATCAAACCCCAACTGATGGTGAAAATAAAAGTACAGCTAAAATTGAGAGTGTGGATGTAGACATGGAAACACCAGTTGAAAATGAAACATGTTTAAATGATAATGAAATGGGTAATCTTTTTCAATTGAATAGTGGTGTGTTAGACAATCTTCGTGGCTTGGTTTCATGGAGGCAGATTAGGACATATGCTAACAGATCGTTCAAACAATTTTTTTATAACAAGAAATTTGGGTTTCAATGTCAATTGATGTTACAATTAATGAAAATGACAAAGATGCGGAAAGTGATGAAGAGGTTAGGAGTCAATGTGAAAGAAAAAAAAAAGGATGAGTCTTTGAAATAAGTTGTTTCAACTATTGCTAGTGCCTTTGATACAATTGGAAAGAAAAGTCATTCTAAAGATAGAAATGCGGCATGACGAGCAATAACAACAGCTTTAGTAAACAAATCACCCCATGATAAAAGAATGATGAGTAACATAAGTGGATATCTTAATATTCATCGTAAAACTTTGGCAAAAGCTGTGAAGAGAAGAGTTGACTTTGAAAGTGATCCAGCTAACAAATTATGGACCTATAGTGGCAGACTCCCGAGATCTGATATTAAACTTACTAGTGAAGTGAAAACATTGATTGAAATATTTTGGAAGGATAATACAAGAGTATCGCCAAATGCCAGGGATGTTCTAAAATTAAGAGTTGGCTCAAAAATTTGTGAACCACATCCAAAACACCTTTTGGCCATGACTCAAACTGAATTATACAAAAAATTTGTAGATGAAAAGGTGTTATCAATCAGCATAAGTCAAAGATCATTTGAAAAGTGTAAACCTTGGTATGTAAGGGTAAACAAGGAAAGAGTCACATGTTGTTGTAAAACTCATGTCCAATTTCGTTACCATTATGATTTATTTCGATCTATACGTGGTACCATGCATACTAAAGAAATGTTAAAGGAATGTGGTATCCAAATTCCACCTCAAGTTATAAAGGAGTTCATCTCAAGTTTGTTTTGTAACCCACATAATGACCAATATTTTCTTTTCAATGCATGTGTTTGTGGTGTATGCAATATATGTGGCAATCTTGCATTATTAGATGAGTGTTTTCATGAAACTCCTACAACTGAATTCGGACAACAAATGATTGATGTGCGAAGATTTAAAACTATTGAATATCCATTGAAGGATGGAAAGGTTGGAAGATGATGTGACCTAATAAATGAAAGCATTAGTGTTCACGCATTCATGAACGAATTCAAGTGTAAGATCATACCTAAATATGTGAAACACTCTCATAATGCTAGATGGCTTGATGAACAATTTCGCATGTGCAAGAATACATTCCCAGTGGGTAGTTTACTTTTAGTAGTTGACTTTGCAGAGAACTATACTCTTGCACCACAAGATGAGATCCAATCTCAATATTATAATTCAGTACAAGTAGCCATTTTTGTTCATATTGTCTATAGGCATGCACCTGATAGTACAGAAGATGATAAAATTTTTTTGAGGGAGTACCACTTCTATATGAGTGATAATAAACTACACTCATCAGAGTTTGTGCAATACTGCATGGAGACATTTTACGACAATTTAAAGGAGAGACAAATTCAAATGACACAACATCTAATATGGTCAGATAATTGCACAGGTCAATTCAAGAATGCTAGAATGTTTTATTGGTTGAGTAGGACACATAAGAAAACCAATGTCAAACATATCTGGAGTTTTTTTGAAGCTGGACACGGGAAAGGAGAACATGATGGTGCTGGTGCATGTGTTAAGAGAGCCCTTACAAGAGAACAACTCAAGTTTGAAGAAAAATCCAAATTTAAAAATGCACGTGAAATTGTTGAATGGTGTAGTACAAGTTTATCTACAGGATCAAATCAAAATTCTATAATCAAACGTTTCTTCTAGCTAGTAGAAGAGAATTATATCCTTTCAAGATATGAGTGTGATACGATAAATGGGTCAGCAAAATGGCATTCATTTAGAAGTTCTGATTCTAACACTTGGACTATATGGACTAGGGAGCTAGCATGTTTTTGTCAATTTTGTGTTGCAGGTGAATGGGAACAATGCGAGAGTACAGAATGGGTTGAAGAATGGAAACAAAGATCCTTAACACCTACTGAGACACAAGTTCCAGGCGATTCAACTAGTGAAGACCCAGATCATGCATTTGCATCAGAAGATTATGATCGTGTTTCAGATCTGATACAACCTGGTATTTATTTATTCAAATTTACATTTATAAGTGTAGGTTTTTTTACATACATGCATATGAAACTAATTATTTTTACAGGGCATGTGTATGCTGTTGTTGCACCTGAGGATAATGATGAGCAGACTGAGTACTGGCTTGCTAGATGTGTGGAACCTAAGAAAAAGTTGATATGTCATCAAGTAGATGATGATGGTTTTCAGTATCCAATTGGGTCTGTTGTGGTTGTTGGTACATGGCTACGAAAATACCTAACAAGAAGAAATGGGTTACCAACGTTTGAGGACTACCAATCAAAAAAGAAAATTATGCAGTATTCTCATTTAGTGGTGGCAATGAATATCAAATTAGAAAGATACAAAGGGAGGCCCGCCAATAAAGTCTTATGGAGCCTTTCGATGGAAGAGCATGAGGCAATCATAGAAGCATTACAAAAAAGAGAGGATGCAGATGGTACACTAGGTTGAATTAGATTTAGAGACATGTGAGTGCTTTTTAATTATGTTGAAAGTTTATATAGTTAGTTCTATTAGACATTAGACATGTACAAGTTCAATATATTATTATGTCAAATTTGGAGTTAGTTCTAATTAATTTCTTGTTTGAATAGGTATCAACTACAACTTTACACATGTGTGACACTCATATGCGGATGGTACACTCTAATAAATCACATGTGTACATGTGTAAGTGTTTTTTAATTATGTCAAGTTTATAGTTAGTCAGATATTAGACATTAGACATGTACAAGTGATAGATCTTATTATGTCAAATTTATAGTTAGTTGTGCATCAAAGACAGTTTTTCTAATTAATTTCTTATTTGAATAGGTATAAAGTGTACAACTTTACACACGTGTGACAGTCATATTCAGGAGCCCTAGAAGATGATACATTAAATTATTTCATTGAATGTTTATTTTATTTTTAATCATATTGTAATTGGGCTAAGAAGTGGGGTTTTCTTACTAGTTCTTTCCCTATGGAGCCCTTGAACTAGTTATATATATAAATAAAAATATCATTTATTGATGTACCATGTGTTATGATTCCTGTATACTTATTAATTTGTTCATTTTTTAATACAAATTCTACAATTAATTTGATGTGACATATAACTTGAATAATTTGATGTGACATATTAATTAATGATATCCATTATCTAGTTATCTAGTTATGTAGTTATGTAGTTATCTTATTTTATCTCTACTTATCTGATTCACATTATATTTATTCACGTAGAGTATTTACATGCAATCCATCTTATTAAAAAAATCTTAGATCTAAAACAAATATTCTAATTTAATCTATGACATGTACATATATCGATCAACCAAAAAAAAGCTAATCCACATAACATGTCACTCTAGTCCATATATAACATGTCCAAATAACTAGTCCAAATAAAACATGTCCATAAAAAATACATCATTGGTCCAAATAAAACAAGTTCATATATAACAAGTCCATAAAACATGTGAATAGTCCAAATATAACAAGTCCATAAAACATGTGAATAGTCCAAATATAACAGGTCCATAAAACATGTGTTCTTAGTCCATATAACATCTAGAAATAGTCCATATAACATCTGAATAGTCCATATAACATGAAAACACAAGTAACATCTAAGAGCCTGGATCGCCCATCTGATCTGTCATCCTCTTCACTCCACGTGAAGAGGACGGAGATGTATCATCATGCTGTACACCATCAAGTGACTGTAAACATAAATTATGAAGAGATAACATAAGAAGTGGGTTTAAACAAATAATTCACTTACAAACAAAATAAATATTGAATATACATATATCAAATAAATTACCGTGGAACCCTGCTGAGTAGTTTCCTCTGTGGGAGGAGGACCTGGAGTAAAAAACGTCGTTGTGGTAATGTCCTGTACAAAACAAATTGCAAATTTATTATAATAATATTCCCTAAAAATGACATGTGCATCATGATTCAAAAATATTGGAATTTAATATATTAATAACTATAACCTCAAAGGATGATGAGGCCTGCATCTGGCTGGGTCCTACACCATGACCACGTGAAACTATACTCAGTAATGGTTCCGAGGGTACATCAACAGGGAATGATGTGGTGAAGGCCTACATGATTGTAAAAAATAGAAGTGAATTAGAATATACGCATAAATACGTGAGCATGTATAAATAGTTAAATTCAAATTAAAATGCAATATACATACAAGCGGTATATGGGGAGTGTCCTCTGTGACTGATGGCAGAGTACCCATCGAACTGCTGCCAGGGTGGTATGAAGTGTGACCCTACAATATATATTTTGAAAACAAACATTATTAAAGTAAAGTTTCAACAGTAAATATTTCTAGGGGTCGAATAGACATGATAAAAACACATACAGTGAAAGGTGCACCAACATCTGAAGCAGTCGAATGGACATGGTGACGGTCCATGGATGTCATGGTCTCCTCTGCCCCCTGTCCGACAAAAACAACATATTTTGGTTGATATGGTTTGTGTGTCTGTACATATATATGTAGACAAAATATTTTATCACTATTATATAGATTACCTCTGCACTAGATAAATCTGCTGCGTATAGAAGGTCAAGAAATGATGACAACTCGGCAAGTCGATCCTCTGTGTCATCATATCCTCCATGTGTGCCCTCTGCATCATCAAATCTATCATCTGGCCCCTCACTCTGTGGACTAGTACATATGTCCCCGCAGCTGGTGCAAACATGTGCTATGCTCTGGGGTGCCCTAGCCATCCTGAACTGCTCAGCTAAATCACCCGAAAGGGCGCTCAATGAACCAAGAGCAAAGGTGACTGCTCGGTGGTGTACTGGCGCTGGAATCATAGGAGCTGGATAAGAAACAAGGGGCTCCTCATGTGGATGATTTCTGACTCTATCACTCAGCTTCACCCCAGGCCTGTCTTGAGGCATGCCTCTACTGACCCCCTGAAATGCTCTCATGTCAAAATAATTGGGTTTTTTACCCAATTCAAACTTCGCCCACAATTTTCTCAAAAAGTACATGGGGACCTCGTGATTTGCGTGTGGTGGATGGTCAAATACCATCCACCACCGCTCCCAAAAGTGCTTTGAAATCAATGGGTGCTTGCACCAGTGAATAGATATTCTTGTTTTTTTGGGGTTTATTTCTTCACCTGTTTTCGGATTCTTAAACCACCGACCAAAATCTGCTTTGGTGATTTTAAGATCCTTCACCTCTTTATAGGTGAGTCCATCAACATAGAATGTTCTCATGGAATCTCTCCATGAGCGATAACTGTCCAACTCATCATCAAGGGACTGGACAGAAACTACTATGCCTTGCATAGTATCTTCAAGGCGTAGTAGATGTGCGGAGGGGTGGGGATCATGTCTAACCGTCTCAATGTCCCTGACAATAGAGGTGATATTATGCCTCATGTCCTCTCTAAGCTGCTCTGCGGTACGAGGAGGTGGTGGAGGTGGTGGTGGTGGTGGTGGTGGTGGTGGGGGCTGACCTCCTGAATGCTCGTCCATCATGTGTAAACTATACATATATAAAGTATTTGAACGTGTAAATGAAAAGTATTTAAACACATGAATAATCTAAACATATATATCTCTATCTTCACATGTACACATTTATAAAGTATTTGAAAATGTAAATGAAAAGTATTTAAACACATGCATAATATATTAGGTCTTAAGGGTGATAGTAGGTCCTATTACATCTTACGAGTACATACTCTAGCTCCTATTAGGTCTAAAGGGTACATAATAGGTCCTATTAGGTATTAAGGTTACATACTAGGTCTTAAGGGTCATATTAGGTCTTAAGGGTACATACTAAGTCTTAAGGGTCATATTAGGTTTTAAGGGTACATACTAGGGTTTAAGGTTCATATTAGGTCTTATTAGGTCCTATTAGATACTATTAAGGGGTTATATTATGTATATATTAGGTCCTATAAAGAGAGTTTACTTTGTAAATGTTTATTTCTTTTCAATAAGGTTATATTTTATATTGATTTAGTTGGTTTGTTAATATAATATTCTAAACTTGCTACGGTGTCTTTGTTTAAAGATATATAATGTATTCTTTTATTGGTCAATTTGAAAATAATTACTTTTTAGTACATTGAACATGACGAGAGAGGAGACAGAGAGAAGAAAGTTCAAGGGAGAGAGATGAGATAGCGGAGAGAGGAGAGACCTGAGAGAGGATGTGAGGAGAGAGGAGAGAGAGAGAGATCAGAGAGAGGAGCGAGCAGGTGAGGAGAGAGAGAGAGAGTTCAAGGGAGAGAGATGAGAGAAAGAGAGAGGAGAGAGAGAGAAGAGAGTTAAACAGAGAGAGATAAGAGAAAGAGAGAGGAGAGAGAACATGATCAGAGAGGAGAGAACATTAGGTTTTCGTTTACAATTGTCTACATTTTAGGTTTTCGTAAATACAATTTTATACATTCTAAGTTTTCGTTTTCAGTTTTTAACAAATACATGATTTCTAAACAAATTGAAAAGTAAATTAAAACATAAATAAATGAAAAACTATAAACATACATTCATTTTTAAAATAAATTCGTATAATGCTATTTCAAAACAAAAATTAACTTTTTATATGTTTTAGGTTTTCGTTTACAATTTTAAATATGTTTTCAGTTTTCTACGTTTTAGGTTTTCGTTTTCAGTTTCGTTTTAGGTTTTGTTTTCAATTTCATTTTAGGTTTTCATTTTTAATTTCATTTTAAGTTTTTATTTTTTGTTTTCATTTTCGATTTCATTTTAAGTTTTCATTTTCAGTTTTCTACGTTTTAGGTTTTCATTTTCAATTTCGTTTTAGGTTTTCAGTTTCAGTTTCATTTTAAGTTTTTGTTTTCAGTTTCATTTTTAGTTTTTGTTTTCACTTTTCTACGTTTTAGGTTTTCTTTTTTAGTTTCATTTTTAGTTTTCATTTTCGGTTTTCCACGTTTTAAGTTTTCATTTTCGGTTTTCCACGTTTTAGGTTTTCATTTTCAATTTTCTCCATTTTAAGTTTTTGTTTTCAATTTTCTACTGTTCAGGTTTTTGTTTTCTACTTTCTTACGTTTTAGGTTAAATTATTTTCAATTGCACATTATTTCTAAACAAATCGAATAACAAATAAAAACATACATTTCATAATCTAAGAAAATACATTCATTTTTAAAATGCAATCTTAAATAGCTATTTAAAACTAAAATTTAACGTTTTACTACTGAAAATGAACACAAAAAATAAAATAAAACAAGTCAAAATGATAAATACGTACCTGGAACTCGAAAAAATGTATTTGTGGGGGTCGGCAGGCGTCTAACAATCGGGTAGGCGATGTTGAAAAATCATAGATCCCGTTCTCTTGTCACTAGAAAATGACAGGAAATGCTATAAAAAAAAAAAAATACTTTTAAAAAACGGGCACCCATTTTTTGTCAAATCAGGTGCTCGTTTTGGCTCGGTTGACCGAATCAAAACGGATGCCTGTTTTATTCAAGATCAGAGTGCCGAACCAAAACGGGCAACCGATTTGGAAAGAAATGGGTGCCCGTTTCTAGCGGTGCATTTTTCCAAGTCGCGGACTTCCGCAGAATTGGCACCCAACTTTTTGCACGTACCCATTAATTATCAATCTCTTCATCAATCCTTTTTAATTATTTTCAATCAATCCTTTTGTCAATCAACTTTTTCAACTTCAATGTTAGAATTAGTCACTTTGACATCCAATTTTTGTCTTTATGGCATTTAATTATCTTGTCATCATCATTATTAATTTTGTATCCTTATCAAATCATTTTTGGATTATGGTCCTTTTGATTATTTTTCCTTGTTAATTGTCATTGATTTTGTCTCAAACAAAATTAGGGCCTAATTCAACATGGGGTTGGATTTCCTATATTGCTTCAATAATATCTCTTCATTAATTTATTTCCCTTTATTAACATTTCTTCCCTAGATAAATGAATTTATTCACTTATCCCTCTTATCCTAAGTTTCACAATTAAATAAATTATTTTATTTAATTGGCTAATTTTAAATGAGTAGAATTAGTCACTTTGACATCTAATTTTTGTCTTTATGGCATTTAATTATCTTGTCATCATCATTATTAATTTTGTATCCTTATCAAATTATTTTTGGATTATGGTCCTTTTGATTATTTTTCCTTGTTAATTGTCATTGATTTTGTCTCAAAACAAAATTAGGGCCTACTTCAACATGGGGTTGGATTTCCTATATTGCTTCAATAATATCTCTTCATTAATTTATTTCCCCTTTATTAACATTTCTTCCTAGATAAATGAATTTATTCACTTATCCCTCTTATCCTAAGTTTCACAATTAAATAAATCATTTTATTTAATTGGCTAATTTTTAAATGAGTAGAAATGATAATTCATAATTATTAAATTCCACCTCATTTTCTTTCTTCACTTAACTACCCTTATTTCATTTCTTTTTTTAAAACTTATCTCTTCCACCTTTCCAAAAATCACATCACTTGACTGGTGTTGAAAATATAAATTTCTAACTCTGCTCTTTGTTAAAAATGTAAACTTCCATTATAACTCATCTTTCATTCAATCTTAGCTGTTGATTTTGTTCAATCTCATCCGTCCAATCACTTGTGAAAATCTGTAAATTGAGGCTCTCATCTCTTCAATGAGATCTCATACAATTATCATCACCATCATTGTCTTCTTGCTTTCAAGTCTTTTTAATTTTATGTATTTTAGATCATTTAATCTTCAATTATTCTCTTAGTTTTATCCTTGCTCCAATCAATGTTGCACAATGATGGATTGAGCCACACTTCAAATCAGCTTAGAGGATAAAGAAGGAGTAGTGAGGCCTTTGTAAGAGGGAGTGAATTGTGCTTGTTTGCATTAGTTTCTTTATTTAAGTTTATTTGATGTCCTTGTTGTGAGTGTATGTATTTTTTTATGCATACAAAAACAACATAGCATTCACACAAACACAACAGAAGCATAAAGTCTTTCCTAAGATCATATCCCACCTTTGGTCCTTTTATATTCTACAAATGAGGAACCAAAAGTATATCCAATCCAGCAGTAATCCAATCCAGAAGCAATCCACTCTAGAAGCAACGCAATCCAGAAGAAACCCAATCTAGGAGCCAATCCAAATCTCTCTCAAATTCATAGATCACTCATACAAGTTTTTGAAAATGAAAGACCCCTCTCAAACTATCTTTCAACTAAAATCTCAAAAAAAATCATAGAGAAAATTCAAAAACTCTCTACAATTTTTCTATCTACGCCTCTCTGTGTCTTCTCTCGAGAACCATATGGAAAAATGAAAAAGTTTTCCATATTATTTCCTTTGAGTGGAGTTGTATGAGAAATAACTATATATATATAGATATAGATATAGATATAGATATAGATATATCTATATCTATATCTATATCTATATATATGTATATATGTATGTATATATGTATGTATATATATGTATATGTATATATGTATATATGTATGTATATATATGTATGTATATATATACATACATATATATACATACATATATACATATATACATATACATATATATACATACATATATACATACATATATACATATATATAGATATAGATATAGATATAGA